>NDGM011167066.1:0-18875 GCA_002564305.1 Octomys mimax | reverse complement strand
AACTTTCTGCTGTTGCTTATTTACTATCAACGTTATTAATTCATACATTTGAGCTGAGCTAGTTTCCTCTGCACTTGTTCTTTGTGGGTATAGTGTTTCCTCCTTTGGTTCCTGCATTTGATTCTTTACTGCAGATGCTACAAATTCAGGGTTTTCTTTTTTCATTTTCAATCTGAGTTCTTCTTTGCCTTCCTGCAGTTGTTTCTTTATTTCAGCAGCTGTTGATTCATTGATTTCAGCTATGTGTTTCCCAATTTGCTCTGTCTTAGTGTCCTCTGCACTTGTTATGGGTGGACTTGGGGTCTGAGATTGCATTTTGCTCTTTCTTATTGTCATTTTGTATAGCACTGTCTTCTGACCTTTATTGTAGAGCTGTGGTGCAGTCATAACCTTATCACCTACTGGAATTCAGGTGCAGATCTACAATGTTTGGATTTATTCAGCTGTGCCTGGCTTGCTTCTGGATGCTTTGCTCAGCTCCTTCCTGCTGCTGCCCTTGGGAGTGAACCAGTTCTGCTTGTCGGGCAAGATGTTCTTCTCCAGGACTAGCTGGATGCTTTTGTCCCCTATTCTCTCTGCAGGGATTGGAGCTGCAGGGTTTCACCCCAGGCCTGTATGCCAGGTCTGCCAGTCTGGAGGGGACAAGGTAGTGTATAGGGTAGGGGAAGGTCTCCCACACACTCACTGGGCCTCGGCTATGGCTGGATCTTGTGGACCCCAGAAAATGGAAGAAATTCTTGCTGGGAGGGTGGCCTGGGGGTTGTGCTGTTGAGTGCTTTTGGGGTTCCCAACTGGTGCGATTCGGTCTCACCCACGCTGCGCCTGTGCTTGGAATGGCAGAGCCCTCCAGTGAAGGTTACCGGGAGACTCTCACTCACATTCACTGGTCCCTGGGCTATGACTGGATTTGGGGGTCTCCTGAAAATGGCAGTTTTAAAATTTTATTGAGAAACAAATAGCAATGAGACAGTTTCAAAACCAATTGCTTGCGCAGTTTCAATAATTTATACATTGCATGTTGTTGTCTTAGCGTTTTTTCATTGTACAAGACGCAGACATGATATCCTTTCCACAAACACTATTAGAATAAATCTCTTCATTCATTGAATTAGGAGAATGTAGTTTTATATCTATCCTCACTATTTTGAATATACAGATGCAAAATGGTTGTTCATTTGAATTTCTCTTTTTTGTTTATCTTTGTCAGAGAAGGGTATTCCATTGTCATTTAAATATCTTAGGTGTGTAAATTCAGCAAAGAAGTCCAATATATCCCAGCAGTCAATAATAGTAGTGGGTTTCAGTAAGACTGGTAATGTCAGAAGTTATTGACTTGAGCCCTTTGCAGCTCAGCATATTAATATGGCTTTACTTTTTATACTTCGTTGTAATACTTTTCTGCTGGATGGTTAAGACCAAGATAAAGCAAGACCTATATAATAAGAAATAAAACTTTTATATCTGACAAGGTCAGTCAAGTACACTCAGAATTTATTAGTTTACCCTGAAACCTTGTATCGCACTTTGTAGATCCTTTGTCAGTGTCAGCCATGTGTGTGTGTCATGGCCATGGCTTGACCACTGTGCTCTCTTTGAAAGCCCAAGAAAATGTTTTCTCTCCATGTGACTCTCCTTAGCACACTCTACACCATCAGTCACTTTCCTCTGTGGCCCTATATTATGTCTGCAAAGACCATTTAAAATATAAAGCATTATTCCATCCATTCCAGGCATTAGGACCTGAACATCTTTATGTGCCATTCGTATGAGCACAGCTACTTATTGGTAAAAGAATTATTTTAATGCAGATAACCATCCAAATTGTAAGGTAGACAGATGGTCATAGTATGCACTGGCAAAATTTTTTCTATTTTGTAAAAAGAATAAAATATTTAAAAAAGAAAACATTAGAAACTATATAGAATTTCACTAAGCAAAATGATAGGAATTCAACAATGGTTGTTACATTTTATATTGTTGCCTTCACAGTAGTTATTCAGATTACTCACTATAAGCATGAAAAATTGATAAAAAGAAAGTAAGCATTAACTGTTCCTTTCAAAAGAGCAGTAGAAATCAGCAGTACAATTATCCAAGCTATGCTGTGTAAGTACTATCAAAGTTTTCAACTACTACTCATTTGATCATCAGAAACTCTCTGCCTCTCCAATAGTATATTCACTCAGTGACTTAAGGAGGATATTTTCCCATATGTTTATTGGTATTATATCCTCTTTTTGTAAATAATTTACTTAATTTCATTGTCCATCTGTTGACTGGGTGTACATTTTGTTAATGTGTATAAACTTTTGAATATATACATGAATATAACACTTCTATAAAAGTTCTTATTATATGGAACCTCAAAGAATCTAAACAAAATAAGGAAAATAATATAAATTAGCTTGATTAGTTATTAGATAGTATTTAAATATATTAAATATCATATTTAACACATAAACATCTGCTCCTCAAAAATTTGAAAAATTAAAGAGATGGAAATAAATGGTAACTATCTTGAATTGATCATTACACACTACATGCATATATCAAATTATCATACTTTAACATATAAATTTGTATAAGTACGGTAAGAATTTAAGAAGTATTGAGTACACAGAATATTTTTAAAATAAACTTGTTTATGAAACCTTTAAAATATTGCTAAGTGTACATGCAGGTTTTATGCATGCATATTTTTATATAGTTGAAACCACAATATATCTGTATACTAGCATCTGCACATGAAATGCAAGATTGGAAACAGTTTTTATGGAAAATATACTCTTAAAAATCACATTTATATAACATTATAATATTTTGATATATTATAAATCATAACATTAACTGTATTTCATATGTATGGCACAATTTTCACTAATTTTCACTTTTCTTTCATTTTTTTTAAAGTACTGTGGATAAAACTTGAAACCTTGAGGTTGCCAGGCATGCACTTATACCACTGAACTATATCACTGGTCCCTAGTATTCATTTTTGTTTTACAGTTTTGCTTACTCCTTATTACTTTATGGTATTTAAAATTTATTTACCTGCGAAGTTTTTGTTTACTATTTTCATTTGTACCTTACATCTAAACATAAATATTTCTCTTAAATGTTAAATAAATTTTCATCATGTTTTCAAAAAGTTTATAAGTTGTACATATTCGATAATGAAATTTTTGTGAAACTAATATGTGCATATAGTGTGAAGTGAGTTACATAATGATTCCTACTTCTTTCATTTCCATAGCATAACTAAAGAAATTAATGTCCATCTAAATATTACTTTACCTTTTTATAATAATTTATGATATTTCCTTTTTCATTTAATATATAATCAACAGTTTTCTATTTCATAAACTTGATTCTTGTGTCTGTTTTAAACTGCCTTATGGATCCTCTATAACATGCTTTAGTATTTGAAAATGAGTAAAATTATAAAATCTCATTTTTAGTCTATCAAATTATCTTTGCAACTTATCATCAGTATTACTTTTAATTTATCTGAATAAATTATGTAGATTTTTAGGCAGTACTGAGACTTTAACCCATGGCTTTGACACTGAGCTATATCACATTTCCCCCAATTTTTACATTTTTGAGACAGTCTAGCTAATAGTTAAATTGTCCAGGCTGGGCTGGAACTGTGGATCTTACTGTCTCAGCTTCTCAAAGTCCTGGGATTATGGCATGTAACACTCTGGCAGGTTTATGTACATATTTCAATTAACTTGTCATCAAATAGCAAATATATTTGGGCAGAATTGATATACAGTATGTATATTTCTGTATTCCTGTCTAAAACACATGTTATATAAATTATAGGCTTTACTTATTAAGGCTTGTCTCCTTATTTAAATCATATGCTTCTTGTTAACATCATTCTTAGGTTCTTTACTATGTAATTGGCACTATTAATTGAATATTTCTTCTTGTTTTCTAAAAGGATGTAATTTGTACACAGAAATACCATTACTTTCAATGTTTTGATTTTCTATTTGTGATAGGTTTGAACACAGTTTGTCCTTCGAAGAGTTTTGTGCTGCAGGCTTGCTGTAACACAAGGAACTGGGAGGGGTGGTAGACTCTTTAATTTGAGGGTGTAGGGCAAAATAGCTCCCTGAGAATGCTGTCCTAGAAGGACTAGGTGGATCTCCTGAAACCCTGGTTAGCTCCTGACACAGTGACCTCTTACTAATGAGCAAGCTTGACCTGTCTTTCTCTCTGGCTTCCTGTGTTGCATGTAAGTCTGTCTTTCTTATGAACTGCAGCCAAGATGTCATCTGTCATAGGTAAAACAATGGAGTCACTCAATCTTAGACATTCATTCTCCAAAATTCTGAGCCCAATAAATATCTATGTCTTTGTCTTTATTTTTTCAGTTCTAAATATTGAACCTTGGAGCTCAGTACGTTAGGCAAGCACTCTACCAAATATATGCCACCAGCCTTTTTTATTTTATTTGGATAGAGTCTCTACTTTGCTCAGGCTGACTTCAAACCCATTCTCCTCCTGCCTTAGTGTCATGAGTATACAAGACTATAGGCATGCAGCACCATGTTTAGATAATCTCTTTATATAAAGTACTCAACTTCAACTACTTTCTTATGTCATTTGAAAAATATTAGAGGGAGAGCGATACAATTTACAGTTGAAATTTTCTTTCAGACTTCTAAGATTTTGTTTTTGTTTCTGGATTATTAGCAGTACTAATTGTTAGTGTCGTCAAAAACAAATTTTAGTTGTCACAGAAATGTCATAAGTTACTGCATCCAGATAATTCAAATAAAAACCCAAATAAAATTTAAAAATGCTAGTTTCTTAGGTTTAATGTTTATATTCTTGATAAGAAATGTTACCAATTTGTAATATTGAATTTGAAAACCTTTCTTCATAATTAGTAATTTAAAATATTTCATATTTCTAGCTCATAGTCACATATGTTCAGATACTAATGGTTCTCTTTTTCATTGGTAGTTTTCATTTCCATTTTTTATATTGGATAAATTATCCAAAATAACATTAATATTAAATAACATTAGTAATAGTCTATTTGCATTTTCTAAATTTTACTAGGAACAGCCTCTAGTACTGGCGATGGCTACTCTTTGGGATAATTTATGACTTCTTCAGTTTTCATTCCATTTACAGCATTTCTTTCTTTTTAATTTTTTTGCCTTCTTTCCATCCTTTCTTTTTCCTTCTCTTTCTTATTTCTAAATCTTTGCAAATAGAATCTTGGTTTGTGGTTTTCTCTTCTGACATAAAGTTTCACTATGCAGTTCAGGCTGGCCTTGAATTCACTTTGTAGCTTAGTTTGGCCACGAACTAGTAGTGATCCTCCTGCTTCAGCCTCCCAAGTGCTGCAATTACTGGTGTGCTCCATCTTCCCTGGTCTAACCTTGACTTGTAGAATCCATTTCTAAAATTCATTTTTGAATTGTTTTTCTTCTTCAAGGTAAAACCTAGGCCAGGGTTATAACTCAGTGGCATAGTGTCTGCCTGGAAAGTGCATGTTTCACTTCCATCCCTCTTACAAAAAAAAAATCTATTACACATAATAAATATGTAATTAATTTAGTAAATACAGTAAATCCACAGTTATTTAGAGAATATGATTAGGAGTATGTTTATGTGGAAACTTGCATTTCCATTTTGAATACTCTTTTGAATTTTAAATATAACATTTGTTTTTTTGCTTAAAAATGGCTTTAGTGAGCAAGAGCAACTCATGAAAGCACTGAGAGGAGGACAATGAAATTGCTCTATACTTGCACTTTGAAAATGTCAAGAGAACCCTTGATTTCATGTCTTCACAATTAGTGTAATTCTGTGATAATAATATTGTTTTGGGAAATCTTACTTTTAAGGAAGATAAACTTTTAGTCCCTTTTATTTCTGAGGCTTTCTGAGATTCATCCTACAGTGTTCATATAGCATTTTCTCCATGCATTTATTGTAGGTATGATTTCATTTTCAAGTTTTATTCAAGCATAAAACACTAGAAAATTGCATGTATTTGTCCAATACATGGTGTTTTGACAAATATATATATATATATATATATATATATATATATATCCATAATCACAGATGGAACCTCTATTGCCTTACCCAATTATCTTGTTTTGAGTGTGTGTGATGAGAACATTAAAGGCCTAAGCTCTTGGAAAATGTAGAGTACAGCAAGTACTCTTATTAATGTTATTGGTTAAATATGAGGTATCCCATCATGACTCCTGTGTTGAAGGCTCATCCCCAGCGCAAGATGGTCTAGAAGTGGGGCCTTAAAGGAAATTGGTTCATGAGGGTGCTGACCTCATGAGAACTCCACTGATGAGATTACAGCTCAAGGAGCAATTAGCAGGACTGCACGTGTGGAGGATGACCGGCACTGATGGACTGCCTTCGGAGAGCATATCTTTCTCCTTTGTTCTCTCTGCTTCTCAGTTGCCATGAGGTTAGTGCCTTCTGTCCATCACAGCCTTCCCCGTCAATGTTGCTGCCTTGGAGCTGGCCAACCATAGATAGAAATTTCTACAACCAAGGCAAAAGAAACCTTTTCTCATTTAGTTTTTTCCTCTCATTAAATTTGTCCCAGCAATGAGAAAGCTGAACAATACAATTAACTATAATTGACACAGTATACATTAGGACTCAATAAATGTCTTATAACTGACTGTTTTTGTCAGGCCAACATTTTATCATTTTTGTCTGGCCCACATTTTATCATTTTGTCCATCAAAAATTTCCCAGTCTTGTAATCATACCACTAAGCTCTGTTTCTACGAGTTCAAAATTTTAGACTGAACATTCAAATGAGGACATGATTCATTTAACTTTCTGTGTGTTGGTTACTTCATTAATGAAGTGTCTTCTAGCCTCAGCCATATAACCCAGCAATCCAATTCTGGGTAAATAGCCAAATGAAATAAAATGTCAACTTTACAAAGTCATGCACACTCACATATTTAGGGAAGCAATATTTGCAATAACCAAGAAAAAAATGGCCTTAGTGTTTGTCAAAAACTGAATAAAGGAAATATGATGTACATTATGTTTAATATGTATCATATATGAAATACATGAATATTATCATTCAATATTAGATATGTAAAAGATATATAATTTTCTACATGAATTTTAATTGTTTATCTCCTAAAATTCTCTGTCTCTCTCCTTTTTACTCCCTTCCTTCTTTCTTTCCTAGAGCAGATTTTTAGTTTAACTTTGAAAGGCCTATACAAATTTATTTAGAAATATAACACATAAACATATTTTCTGAGTTATAGTAGGCTTACAAGTACTTTTTGTGTGTGTATGTGGTACTGAGGATCTAACTCAGGACCTTGCACTTGCCAGGCAACTGCTCATTCTACTGAGCTATATCCCCAGCTCCACAAGTATCTTGAAATATGAGCAATATTTATTCTGAGTAATATTGTCACAGATTATTACCTTCATCTTCTTCAGGCTTCAGAGTGTTTCAGAGGAGACATCGGTCAACAAAAGATTGGGGATTCATACACTAGTTTACCTGATTATTATTATGATCATTAACAGTAGAACTTACTTTACATACTAATGTCTATACACAGACTTTCTTTATAGTTGAAAGTGAAATATTCTACTGTAGAAAAGCTACACAGCAAGATAAGTAGTATAAAATTAATTTGATTTTTAATACAGTGTGAGCCCTTTCAATTTTTAGAAATAAAGGGTCTTTTATGAGAAAAAAAATTTTTCTATATCTTTGGTTGCTGAACATTGTTTTTTATACTCTGTTTCTTTCCTTCTTCTTTTTTTTTTTTTGCGAAACCAGGGATTGAAATCAGGTCCTTGCGCTTGCCAGGGAAGGACTTATTCCACCGAACCATCTTCCCAACCCCATTTGTACTCTGTTTCAAGATGACCAAATACCTGTTGATTGTATTAACTGTACATAACTTCAGTATTGATTATGTATTTATCATAAAATATTTTTGATTTTTGTTTTGTTACAACATAAAAAGCATATTCTAGTTAAAATAAATTTAAAAATAAGAATGACAAGAAAAAATTAAGGTTTGCTCAAAGCAAGCATTAATATTTAATTATTTGACTAATCTTGCATAACTCTATCTGAAAGGTTCCAGCTTAAGTATAAACTACTTAATTATAATAGTCCTGATCCAACCTGGCTGAATCCTCAAAACAATAGCTTATGTGCCCAATGTTCACTTCTTTCTTCTTAACCACTCCAGCCCTGGATACAACCTCCTTCTACCTTTCCTGCCCAAAGAAGGCAGCCTCTGATTTGATTCTTGGGTGTCACAGAACCTGGCCTTCCAAATACACCCGTAGCAAAAGTCCATGATGTCTCTTCCACCCTGCCTAACATCAGTGGATCTGATCTCCCCTCCCCTTGGTCTTCTCTGTGGCTTCAGAGTTAATAAAGGCTTTTGCTCCTCCTTATGTCTGCTTCTCTGCCATGCTGCTGGCAGCACTGATAAAACTGGGCATTTGTGGTGCTGCGACTCCAACCAGTGAATCATGTAGCTTCCCAGGCATCTGCTGCCCCACCTTTTTATTATTTTTTTTTGAAAAGTAAAAACAAAAGCAAAACAGAAGCAGGGTAACATGTAACAATACATACGTTACAGATTTTCAAAACAAGAATAACTGATTGACAGTGATTGACATATTACCTATTTTTATCATCAAATCTGTTGCTCAGATTAACAGATATAGTTATGCAAGATAGAATATATGATTGAATATTACCACATGTTTTCAAGAAGTCTTAAATGTTTGTTCTTGGCTTTCATTTTCCTTTATTACCTCTTTTTAAAAACTTTACTTTAAAGAGAGTATAGTAATAATTGATATGACATTAGAAATGGTACATATTTAGAAGTCCAAGATGACAGGTATTTCAAGCATCACTTTAGTATTATACATTGCTGTCCTCCATGTAATTGCTTAGTTGCTTATCAACATAGAGACTTAGTCAAAGTGAGAATTCTACCCATTAACTGCTATTTTTAAAACAAGAATAGCTGATTAACAGTGATTGATATAATATCTACTTTTATCATCAAATCTGTTGCTCAGATTAACAGATATAGTTATGCAAGATAGGATATATGATTGAATATATATATACATATATATAGTATTATGCAGGTATGATTTTGTCCCTACCTTATTTCCTAATTTTTCTTTCTCTCTTGTTTTATCCTTAAATTCTGTTTCTTTCCATTTAACTGTGTCCATTATACCTTTCAGTTTTCATTTCTTCTTTTGAGTTCTTACACTAGAGAGACTATCAATATAAAGGCTTTGAGTTTATCATTCTTTATAGCTGAGTAATGCTCCATTGTATAAAAATACCACAACTTTTTCATCCATTCCTTAGGTGACAGGCATCTTGGTTGTTTCCAAGATTTGACTATCACAAATTGGGCTGCTATAAACACAGGTACACATATATTACTACGATATGATGTTTTCAGTTCCTCCAGGAAAATTCCCAGTAGGATAGCTGCTTTGAATGAGATTTCCAGTCCTAGTTTTTTAAGGAGTCTCCACACTGATTTCCATAATAATTGCAGCAGTTCACATTCCCACCAGCAGTGGAAAACGTTTCCTTTTTCCCCACAGCCTCTCCAACATTTGTTGTTGGTTGACCTGCCCCGGTTATGAACTCCCTCACAGAGCCACCCTCTGCTTTTGCTTCTGCCTCTGCTGCCTGCCATTGCTAGCTCACATCCAACACCAGCCAATCTCATACTACACAGGTGAGCCCAAAAAACCTTATCTAGGGAGAATCCTGCCTCGGTTTTCCTCTCCTCTTGAAAGTTGAGCTCACAATGGGCCATCCCCCTCCTTCCTTGTCTCTGTCTCACACTCACTCCAGGCTAAAAAGTTACAGCTTTTTGGCAGGAAGAAACATCCAGCTTTTGCCCTAACTTTGGTTCATTTAATTTGACCACAGTGGAAAATATTTTTTCCTGTCCTCCAAAGAACATACTGCTGGATTGTCTCCGAAGGAACCTCACCACCCTCAGATTTCAATAATATCTCAAACTAAAAGCGGTATTTTTTAAAAAGTTAATGTTATTGCAGTAGTAGATGACCAGAAATCTCTTAAAAAAAACTTTGTTGACTATGTAAACATGTCCCTCCCACTTTCACCTGTCCACTATCTTGCTGCCAAATCTGCCAGTACTACCCACTCCACCCCCTCCCTGGAAGCTCTGCCTTTTCAGTCTTCTCCGACTGTGGCAACCCTTTATATTCTGCCACCTCTCTTTCTTTTTCCATATCAGAATCTCGCCGGTGCCTGCAGCTCCTCCTCCCACTTTTTTTCCTCCTGCATTCCATACCCCCTCCTAGGAGTCTCCCCAGCTGCACCACTGGCCTTTGACTGTTCACCATGTGTTCAGCTGTTGCCATCTTGTTCACCATATGGCTGTCACCTTCTTGTGTGCTACGTGGCCATTAACCCGCACCACAGGGTTGTTCCTCCTCTGATGTCAGTGCCAGCTTGAGGCTCCCCATCATATGATGACTTGATGCCATGTTGCATGCCATGTGGCCATCTACCCTCTCTATAAGGTCACTTCTCCTGTGACGTGAGAGTGCCTATTTGTGGCACCCCGTCACATGACAAATTGCTTCTATACTGAATGTCATGTGGCCATCCACCTCCACCATGTATATGGTACTCTTCCTGTGACATCAAAGTGTTGACTTGTGGCACCAGCCATGAGATGGTTGGCCTCCATCTTCCAGGTCATGTGACCATTTGCCACCATCTTATTGTCACTCTTTTTGTGATGTCAGAGTGCCACGTTTTAGTTCCTGATCACATAATTGGCCACCATAATGGTACCCTAGGACTAGTTTGCCTAAGGTTCCCCCTGTGTTCTCCTCTCCTGTGATGTATAGTAAGTATGTATAAGAGGTTGTTGTGTTTTGCAAATTTGTATAAATGACCTCTCTTAATTTACCTACAAAAGTTCTGACTAGTTTTTCCTTTTTATAATTATAAACTTAAAAATGTTATTGTAATCTAATTTGGTCAAAAATATATTTGAGGGCTCAGAGAGATAGCTCAGCAGTCTAATGCATCTGCTTAGGCAAGCTTAGGCAAAGTGCAGGGACCAACGTTTGATCCCTGGCACCACATTCTCTGACAGCCCCACCCTAAGAGTGGACTGAGATGGCCACAAAAAAAAATATATATATATATATATATATATATATATATGAATGCTTTCTGATTTTGTAAAGATGTTCATTTTGTGTTATGTGTATTTATGTGTTTGCGTGTCATTCTGTGAACAGCTGTTACTCTTTTTATTTAATCTTTAGAATATAGATTTAGAAGCATGCTTTCTCCTGAGTTACCAGCTGGTCTAAGTGATATAAAAATTGGTTTATAGTTAAACAAAAATTGCTAAAATTGGGAGATATAATTGGACAGGACTCGAATTGGTGGACAGAGGACTGGCCAAACTTTGTTCATTAGGAGCTCCTAGTAATCTCCATAGTATCTTAGAGGATATCCTTAATAATTTGGCCATTGGTTAAAAAAGGTGAAAAAAGTTAAAATGAGATTTTATCATAAAGGATGCTTTTGATATTAAACCTATTCATGCCTTCTAAATGTACAATATTTTATAATGTAAATTTTCCTTCAGATTTGAATATATGTCTGTCCCTTATCTTCCAGATATTTGAAATATGAGGTTCTTGTCAAGTCAACATGAGGTCATCAGTCAAATGATAATATTCTATAAAACGTATGTGATATATATGTTGTGTACACTTAGAGATGCTTAGTCAAAATAGAGATTTCATCATGACTGTTATGCTATGCTACTATGCATGAGTATTCATGTTAAATGATCTCTGTAAAATTATGTAACTGTAGTCTGCTAACATTTTACAGCAATTTAGCTACTAGAACATCTGTGGTTGGTAAGCAATAATAATTTTCTGGGTATACTTTCTTTTTCAAGGTGCTTAATATGCATATAAAGTTTTAATAATTAAGTATATTGCTCTCAACTAAGTATACTAATGTAGACCAAGATTCTCCTGAAGCAATTGTTATTAATTCCTATTTTATATCACAATCTGCTCCTGACATTTGTAACAAGCTTGAAAAGACAGATTTGTGCCCTAAAACCCCACCTGTAATACTTACTTAATCTGGCTTTATGTGGCTTCAATGTTAGAGACAAAAATTAACTACAAACAAGTGCCAACTTTTGGCCACAACACTTGGGACTCCTGTCAAAGCAGGACCTTGACAATGTAATGCTGAGCCTAAACAATGTTGCCACTTGAGCAACTCCCGGATGCTTTCATGGTTTTTTAAGAAAGACACTAGGCATGAGCCTGCCCCAACTTGCAGCCACCCGTGGGATCTGGTCCCACCTACAAGTTTGAGGGTCACCGGAAATGTGACTGCCCTATCCACCAGAGAATGGGTAAGTCATCTACTTCCCTACCCTCACAGGAGAACTTGCTGCAGGCAGATCTATCAATAGTTGACTTACTTGGTCTTGCTGCTGAAGGGCAATGCCAGGTTTGGTCCCCATGGTCCCCAGTCAAGGTTATTGTTGTCAGAACCCTGAGTCTTGCTAGATATCTCAGGTATGATAGTCTTTTCTTGTTGACATAGGAGCCATGTATGTTCTTCCTGAGATTTCTGGTCACTGTGTTAGATCTATATTCTCCACAGTGGGTGTTCATGGCTGACCTACATGACTCCTTCAAACAGGGCCCATTTTCTGCCAACTCTAGACAGTCTTTCACTCATAATTTCCTTGTTACCCCAACTTGCCCCACAGCTCTCATGGAAAAAAAAAATACAACAGCTCCACTTCTCTTTCACCTCTCTTCACATAATTCTTGGCCTACAAAGCCAAGCTCAATGTGAAGCCAGCTCCTCTCCCTCTCTTCCTGTTCTCTTGTCAACTTGTAAACCACATACTCTAGGACACTTCTAGTTCTACTTGTACCACACATGGTACTCCAGCACTATTTTTCCTCAAGGATCCCTCAGGCTTCTGCTGTGTTCTCCAAAATCTAATAGCCTATAAACACCAACAGGGAATACAGACAAATGAGCCATTAAAGGTCCACCTCACCAAATTTATCATGCAGCTATACCTACCTTGGTTTCAGCTCTTACCTTCGGCTAACTAGACTCAGGACACTTCCAAGACACCCACCTTCCTCAATCCATTTGGCCTCATGTATGGAAGACCTTTTCTGCTTTACAACTTTCTTGCTTCTGATAACCTTCTTCCCATCACCCACTATAGCCCTGTTCTATCCTTCTTTCAGTACCTGCTGTGACAACATACAGACACCTGCCTCCCACAAGTAATAGATACTACTCAATTGATGCCATCAATATTTGCTGGAGATTTAATATATCTTAAGTCCTCTAAGCCTACAGGCTTGGATCCTACATGGACAAGCCCCCCTCTGGTCAATAGCAATAGTGGTAAATGTCACCCATCTGTCCTCTTGGTTTCATATCACCCAAGCCCAGTGATACCCAGACAACTCCACTCCACCCAACAACTCCACTCTTCCCAATCCCAAGCCCTTGTCACCTGAGTGGTTTTTACAACTCCTGTTGCCTACATGTCTTTGCATAACTAAAGGTTCAAAAACCCTAGACTCACTCATGTATTACTTTTCCATATGGTTTCTGATCCCTTACTTTCTGCTATTCCTTTTGTTCACCACAAGACTCTGGTTCATTTGCCCAGATGATTTTTATTTTCCGCACAGGATTTCTTCATTCTCAGATGTAAGCCTTCACTAACTCCTCATCCTGACTGAAATACCTGGCACTATTTGCTATATGAGAATGAACCATCATCCTGTCAAACTCTTCATCCCCAAGACAATGCCCCCATTCAGCAGGAAGCAATCGAAGAGATTCATTGTCCTTTCATGACAACTAAAAGATGGGAATGATGGGTTCCAGCCTGAGTACAAAAGGCTAAATTATCATGACCCTGATCCAACATGGCTGAATCCTGAAAACAGCAGCTTATCTTTTCAATAACCCCTTCTTCTGCTTCCCCACTCCAGCCCAAAATACAACTTCCTTTTATCTTGCCTGTCCACACTAGGCAGCCTCCAACCAGCTCCTCATGTGTCACTGAACCTGTCCCTCAAACTCCACCCCTAGCTAAAGTACATAAAGTCTCAGCCTCTCAGTCTAAGGTCAGAGGATCTGCCCATTTTCCTGCCCTTGATAGCTTTTGTGTCTTCAGGGTTAATAAATGCTTCCCTTCCTCCTTGTGTCTGCTTCTCTGTCACACTTCCATAGCCACCAATAAGTCCTGACTATCTGTTAATATGAGCAACAAATTTTACAATAAAAACATGTAATATAACAAGCATTGCTAATTTTTCATTGTTTTAAAATTCTGTACCACATGTATTCTTGTATGTAACTCTGTTTCTGTTTGTCTTTGTATTTGTTATTTGTTTTTGCATTTGTGCGTGATTTTACTCATTAAAGTAAATTAAAATGAAAAAGTTTTTATCCAAAATTAACAGAAAGAAGGGGCCGGGGAGATGGCTCAGTAGAATAAGTGCTTCCCTGGAAAGCGTAAGGACCTGAGTTAAATAACTGGTTCTGAAAAAAAAAAGTTAGCAGAAAGAAGATGGTGGGGCCTCATCATTTAAATTGCCATAATATAGGGGTGTTTTAGGGTATCTTATAGCAAACAGTGATGGGGATGGAAGAACAGTAACAAAGCTGCTACTTTCACAATATTTTCATCACTTGCTATTCCTAAACCACTCCTTTGATCCCAGAGGAAATGAAACTGGAATTTAACCTCATAATACACCTGCATGTAATGGATTTGAGAAAAGAAAATCTTTTGCTTTAACGAGTTAATTGCTCTGACCTACCTGGTCTGTTTTATACTTTAATTCTTCAGAGGTTTGTCTTTTTATCTTTTCCATTTATAGACTAAAATGACTTGTTTGGTCATAATTTGTTTTTCAGTAACTCAACAGGGTGAGGTGCTAATATTTATTGCATATTGAAAATGGTTCTATATAAAATATGCATACTGTGATGTTATATATGTTCTATATACATTATCTCCTTTAAATCTCTCAAATACCCTGTGATTGAGTTGCATTTATAATCTTGCTGTTTTTAAAAATTAGATATCTAATGCTGAGATAATTTAAGTATATTGAACAAAATAATACAGAAAGTAAATTTTAAACCTGTGGAGCATGTTTCCTAACACTTCACCAATGTTTTATTTTACTAAAATTTTGCATTTTCCAATTATCATTTTATAATTTCATTATTTTACTTTTCTCTCCATTCTTTCCTAATGTTTGCTCTAAGTTACTAAAGACATTCTCCTTCTGTGTCTTCTAAAGAATATTAATTATTTTTGAAATACTAGCTTTGTTATGACCTTGGATCAAACACAGTACTGTATATTTAAATTCAGTCATTGATGAATTTTAAAATGCTGAATAAATTACTTATTTCAAAATAGTTATAGGCTGCAGAATGCCTTATGTGAGTAATTTATTTTAGAACACAGATCATTCCCTGTTTGATAATAATATCATGATGAAGACATTTTTTATTTAAAAAATTCACATTGTTCTCCTATCAGGCATGTCTTAGGGAGTGAGGGTGTATTCTAGAATAAGTTCAACAGGAAAAGAATAATTGTTCTCTCTCCATTATTAAAATTTGTGTCTAGTTATTTGCCCAAAGCTTCACACAGTCATGGGGTGATTTGGCTTCTGGAATTTATGATTGATTCTTTTATTTTTTAAAGTATTTAGTACAGGGTCTACAGGGTGTTTTCAGCCTCCAGGGTGATGGGATTACAGGCACATGCCACCATACCCATTCTCAATCTCCATTTCAGTGTGCCCTGGAGGCAGGTCCAGCATGGCATGCCAGGGATCAAACCCTGGTCTCTGTATCTGCCTAAGCAGGTGCCTTAATCCACTGAGCTCTCTGGCAGGCCTGTGATTGATTCTTGATCCAATTCTGGGATTTCAGGTGTGAGTGTTACACCCTGGCCTTAGGGTTGGTATTCTGCATTACAATGTAAGGAGGGCAGAGAGGCTAGCTAGCTTCCAGAGTTGCTGTCCCTCCCTTTGCTCCTGCTCTTTGCCACCACTATGAATGTTTGCTCTCTGCCCTGTGTTACTTTGCCATGGAGCAAGTCGAGTATGGATTGAAAGCTCCACTGACTATGAAGGAAATAAACCTGTCCTTCCTTCAATGTCAGTGTCAAGTGTTTTGTGCCAGCAAGGCAAGAACAGTAACCAAGCTATCCATTGTATAGATACTTTGACTATAGTTCTACAGCTGAGAGCAACAGTGATTGCCATATCTACATAATCACAATACAAGCTAAAAAATGCTTTTGTTTTTTTGGCCAGATCTCCATCCACATTGTAAAGAAAATACTACTCTGTAAAAGATGTAAGTGAAGGAAGCTTTTAAGATCAGGAACTGCACTGGTTTTGAAGCTTCTTCCACTAATTGTATTTGAGACAGAGTTTCATAATATCCATTTAAACAGACTCAGAGTCATTAAGAAGAGATCAGTTTTACACTCCCTGGAAAGAAAGCTGCTGAGATACTAAAGTCATAGGCACCATTCATGAGCATACTCATGTGAAGTGTGGTGAACATTCTTTGTAGAACTGGACAGTGTTTTTAGAAAATTAGGAGTAGAGATAAACATAGAAATTAAGGGGATGAAATGCACAGTGTGATCAAAACATAGGTTAATATTTACATCAAAAACTATTACACCAGAAGTCACATTGCCAATAATCCCCCTCAAAATAATTCCCTCCTTCTCTTTCACCATTCATATTTCATCATTCTTTCCAATTTGTTAAGCAGTTTTGGAAGTTGTCTGAAGTCAATGTCATTACAGGTATTGATAAAAATATATGGTAAGAGTGGCTGTCCAGTACAATTGAAACAAATTTTAGTATGCCCTGAACTACCTTATTCACTGAACCTGACAAATTATGATTTCTAGCATTTCCTGAAGTCAGAATGAACAAGAAAAGTATTTTTTTTCAAATTGATATAGATCATTGAACCAACCATAGCATGCTGTCTGTTACTCTTCTCTCATTACTGGGACAACTACCTGACACTCAAATGAAGGAAGGAAATTTTTATCTCACAGTTACTGTAAGTTTCAATCCATATTAGCTGGCTCCATGGCAGAATAGCACATGGCATAGAACAGCAGTTCATGGTCGTGGCAAGGAGCAGAAAGCAAAATGGAGGAGTAGCAACAACAATGGCTACAGAGAGGAAGTCTGTCTCTCTTAAATTACCTTCAGCTTATCTGCCCCACACTGAGTGTAGTACTAACGCCCATAATCCCAGCAGTACTAAGACCCATAATTCCAGCCTCATTCATGAATTAATCTCAAACTCTTGAGGTCCCTGCCCCATGACTGCATGAGGTTTCGGGAGGACAACTAGACACAAACCACAATACATCCCAACTAAAGACATTCAGAAAAGAGGACAGCAAGAACTGCTTCAGAGAGTCACCAGAAAGTGGGAAAAGTATAGTCAAAACCGAAGAGTGTTAAAAGAGGACTTTATGGAAAGTGTCTTTTACAGTAATAAACTTTAAAAGATTATACATTCACCATAGTTTTTGATCAAACCTTGTTTCTCCTAAAGAGATAGAATATTGGATAAAAAGACACAAACAAAAAATTGTAATAGTTGTTTTCTGAAGAGGAATTTAGACAATCTTCCAAGAACCCTCCAAATCATATATTTCTTGAATGAAAGGTACATGATGGAAATCACAAACCATGTTCACAAAAATCATTAATTAGCCCTAGGGGAAAAAATATCACGTGGACATATTATTGACTGGAGCCGTTTATGACAAACCCAAAGGGAATATCATACTAAATTGGGAAAAACTTAAAGTATTTCCATTTAAAATCAGAAACCTGATTCCAGCTAGTGCCCAGGACCAACGTGTGAGTGGGGCCATGTGCTGGATCCTCATTACAGTCAGTGTCCAGGCCAGGTATGTGAGTGGAACAGCCAGCTGCCCTCCAGATCCTGATTCTATCCAGCACCCAGGCCCGGTTTGTGGACGTGTGTATGTGTGTGACCACTGGCCAGCCTGCTGCATCCTCATTCCAGCCAGCACCTAAGCCCAGTGGGTGTGTGTTGAGGGAGGGGATTGTCTGCTGTCAAGCTGAATTGCCCTTCCCTCCAGAGCCTAGGCTTATCAAGTGTGAGGGATGGCCTGATGGTCTGCTGGATACTCATTTCACCAGCACCATGGCCATGGGAGTGTGTGGAACTTCCTCAATCAGACAGGCCCAGTGTGGAATCCTGTGGCAAAACTCCCATCAGAGAGGCTAGAGTCTAGACCCCCCACCTGATCCAGGAGCAGAACATCTTGCCAGAGTGGTACAGCAGGTTCACTTCCAAGGGCTGCAGGAGGAAAAGGTGGAGTACAGAAGCCAGACAGAAGCGACACCCACCTGGGTGAGTTTGAACTTGGTAGATCTCAACCTGTTGCCATGATAAGAACAGTATCAAAGCTCTACACCAAAAGTCAAAAGACAATACTATACAAAATGACAAAGAGAAGGAGCAAACTGAATTCTCAGGACCTGAGACCACTCAGAAATGAAGGAGAAAATAGCATAGAAGAAATTGGAAATAAAACACCTGAAAACTCTGAAATAATAGCATCTGAAGTAAAGAAACAACTCCAGAAAGGTAGAGAGGAAATCAGATCAGAAATAACTTCTGAAGTAAATAAAGAAATGATAACTATAATGAAAGA
>NDGM011167052.1:0-14264 GCA_002564305.1 Octomys mimax | reverse complement strand
CTGTTTTGAAAATCTGTAACATATGTATTGTTGTATGTTACCCTGTTTCTGTCATTTTTTTCTCTTTGTTTTTGCTTCGGCTTTTACTCTTCAAAAATGAAATTAAATTTAAAGAAGATAAATAAAAGGAAAAAAATTAAAAAGATTAACCCTGCTCTGAGTCGGAGCTCATCTGTGCTGCATAAGGTCATTCATGGGCCTGCACTAAATAGAGAGCTTTTTTTTTTTCACCTTAGAAGGAAAGGTTTATTATGACTCAATCACAGTAACAGAAACAGAAGCAGGGAGGCTCTAGCCTCAGCACTAGCTCTGTGCAGGAAGAAGTCAGTCTGACACACTGAACTGTGCGCAAGACAGGGTGATGCAGTGGTACAGCATGCACTGGACATATATGTGGCAGAGGACAGAGGAAACGCAACGCTCAGGAAGAAAACAAAAGCTCAAAGCTGGGCAGAAACAGACATAGACAAGAGGCTGCTATTGCTCACCTAATAGAAAACTAAGTCAGGTGCAGTATTACTCTTTATAATCCCTTTTCCTCCTAAAATGTAGCATCGTGTGTTTAATACACACTTGAATCATGGCTAAAATCGGCAAGAGCTATCATCATAGTCCTCCACCTTAATAAGTTGATAAAGATTGGTCTCATGGCCAGTTTGCAATGGAACTAAATCATTTTGTTCTGAGGTGCCTGGGTGTTTCTCTGGTGTCCATGCATTTCTAACAAATGGGTCATCCTGCTATCCAGAGGCAGTCTCAGTCCACAGCACGCAGCACAGTGCCCCAGTCAGCTTAGAGAGCTATTTGTTTGTGGTTGGTGGTAAGCTTAACAATTAAGGGCCACAGTTTAGAAATTCTTACAGCAAGCTTACCTTGCTGCAGTTCCCAATGTGCAGCCAGTGGCTTGGTTGCCTTGTTAAGGAACCTGCCTTGTTAGGATTCTGTCCTATTCATGAGCTGAATTTCTAGTGGTGCAAATCATACACAATGCTAATTTTCTACCGATGGGAAATGTGAAAGCACCCAGGCCTTCCCCACAGGGTCTGTGAGAAGCATTCAGTTCATTTTGCCAAATTCTACCACGTTTTCCTTTCTTGACTTGGCCCCACCACGAAGCACAGGGAGAGTGTGTTTTTGCTTCTTGGCCCCCTTTCTCTCCTCCTCCTCCCTCCCCTCCCTCTCCCAGCAAGCATGCACCAGACAACCTTTATGTGCCAAATCCTGGTGTGGGTGCTAGGATGAAACAGGACCTTGCCTGTATGCCTGGCCCGCAGGAGTCTGCATGCACTCGCTGTGTCTCAGCACCCATGGTCTTCTCTTGCTTGGGCAGCACAGAAATAATTTTAGGAAAAGTCCTATAGATGGAAAGCTGATGCCCCAAGTGCTCTGGGATGTCTTGGAAAGTATAGTTCTTCTTATTACTGTCAGAGGATGGGACCCAGCCCTGAGATGGGACAAGGCAGGGGTGGGATGTGAGCTGATGTCACAGGGAGGCAAATCTTGCTCTCACCAGTCACCACTATGCGCTGGCAAGCGCTCTTTGTCCCTGTGACAGTAAGGCTCTGATGGCCACCTGCACATTATTAGTATCTGAGAGGGGCATTTTAAGGATATTTATGTGAGTAGTCACTAGAAGAGATGTCATCAGTTCAGAGAAAACAATCAGCCAAAACACTAAATCATATGCAAAGAGCCAAGGTTTGGGATCAAACCAACTGGGCCTTCCATCTTGGACCTGCTGCATGCTGGCCTGGGTCCCTGTGCAGGAACTTACCTCCTCTGAGAGGCAGGTTCTTTGCCTCCAAGTTACTTCCTTAACTCCAAAGACAAATCTTATTCCTTGATATAGGAACTGATGGTACACATTTAATTCAGGAACTACTCTAGAATATTCAATAAATGACTGTTGTTCTTACTTTTAATATTTCTATCATTACTGAGAATATCAAATACCAAGCTGGGCAAGGCCTGGAGCTGCACACTTACTCAGGCTGAGCGAGTACAGGCTGGTGGGCATGGATCTTGGCTCTGTGGCTGATTTACTGGTGCATATCAAGTGTGGTGAAAATGATGGGTTATATCCAAACAGGAAACTGAAGTCTATACTCATTCAACCAACATTCAGTCCTTGAGGTCTACTGTGCTGCCAATGGAGACACACAATAAGTTGTTAAGCTCGACTTTCTGCCCTGGTGGAGCTCAGATCCAGGGGAAGGCAAGCAAGACAACAAGGGTGCTGGCAGGAGGGCCTGGGATAAAAGAGGGACACTGACCTAAAGGACAATGCTCATGCTTAAGTAATTAAGGGAATAAAAATGAAAATAATATTCCAAAGTCAGAGACAGAAACAGAGCAACGGAAAACCACGATAGTGCCCAGCACACTGGGTCTAGCTGCCCTTTTGCTTGTCTGTCCCCGCTCCTGGGGACAGCACCCAGCAATTCAGAATGCTTGGTGCCCTTCTCCACTATCCTCCCGGCACCTCAGTCTCACTTGTAGTGTATTCTTAATAAATATCTATAAGCAAACAAATAAATATTCTAGATCT
Organism: Octomys mimax; assembly: GCA_002564305.1. Classification (NCBI taxonomy): domain Eukaryota; kingdom Metazoa; phylum Chordata; class Mammalia; order Rodentia; family Octodontidae; genus Octomys; species Octomys mimax. Next base: position 11,716 of record NDGM011167052.1, on the reverse strand, counting down.
ATTTGCAAGGGTTTTCCTATTTTTCATTGTGTAATTATATTAGGTAGTATATATTAATCATTTTGTTTGTCCTAACCAGTGTTTGAAGAACTTTCTAGCTATTATATTATTTAATCATTACAACAGCCTCTAGCCAGCCAGTAATTAATTCATNAAAAAAAAAAAAAAAACTGCAGAGGCAGACTCTGCCCTGGGTTAGAACTGCAGAGAGAGGAGAGAGCATGGCATTCATCTCGGGCTGGGCCGCCTGTCCTTTCCAGTCATCTCCCACACTCTTTTTCTCCTCTTTCTGAAGTCTAATCCATTCTTGTAAAATCCAGTCAGGCCTCTCCTCTGCCAAGGAGAGGCAGCTTCAGTCCCACAGGAGTGGGGTACTCGCACTCAGGGCTCTGTGATGAACTTCCACATCCCTGTGGAAGGCAGAATGTCTATGAAGGGACCGGTGGTCACTGTGCAAGCTCACGTATGTGTCTGGCTGAGCTATAAGCACAGAAAAGAAAGACCATGTGGCTGACCTGGGCCAAGCTCCAGGAGGAGCTCTGAGGCTGGCAGCAGCAGAACAAGAAGACAGGAGAACTTCAAAGACCAAGAAGGTCTTGAATCTCCCTGGAGAGTTCAAAGATGGAGGGCAGGCACCCCAAGAGCAAGAACACAGTGACCTCTAGGAACAGCGGACAGTGGGTGGCCTCTGGTGTGGCAGCCAGCAAGGTGAAGAGGAACTAGATGCCACCAATGATTTGAAAGAGCATGAGAGTAGAGTGTGCCCAGGGCCTCAGGTGAGATCCCATCCCAGCCACACCTGCTTGGGCCCAGTGAGACCCTGAGCAGTGCTCCCACCTGAGTGAATGAGTGCTGTTGCCACTTCCTTTGTGGTAATGTTACCCAGCAACAAAAAATGACTACAGCCTGCTCCCCCAGCAGCTACTTGCCTATATCCCTCTCCACAAGGTCAGGGACAGCGCTTTGTATCTCCCTTCTCTGAGCATACTGCACAGATGAGGAAACCTGGGTGCCCAATGTGGGCCACTTCTGAGTAGAGAGCCGGGCTTCCGAGTCGCTGCCCTGCACTCTGTCCGTCTCACCTCCCAGTGTCCATTTGATTAATGGCCCTGGGCTCTTGGTCCTCCCGGGGAGCCCAGATCTTTACTCACCTCAAATTTAAGACCTGAAAGGCAGCAAGAATGAATTTTTAGCTAATCAAAGCATGCATTGTCAATATTGGTCGCCTTCTGATGTGCTGAATGCAACCCCACCTGCAACTAACAGGCACTTGACACCTGTCCATGGTAACAGCAGTGGCTCTAGGAGGACAACTTTCTCCCTGCCAGAGACCACATCATTGTGAAACAACACATCTGTAAGAAAAGTAGTTTTGGGAGTCGCAGAGGTGTGCTGGGTGCCCTCCTGGGCAGAGATGTCTGGGTAGGGAGTGAGGAGACACATCCCTAGGAGTGCTCACCCACCCTGGCCTCTGAGCTCCAGGAGGGGCAGAGGGGAGAATGCACACTTGCACAGGGGGCAGCCAAGGCTGCTTCATGTCACACAAGCAGTGCATCTGACCCCCTGCCTCAAACATGTGCAGAGGCTGCACTTGCCTACACAACAAAACACTAAGGCTGCATCATGGCTTTTATGGTTGTTGATATTTTAGTCTCAAGTTACTTTCCTACCTTCTAATTCATTCCATAGCCCTTTTGGATGAAAATGTGGTTGTTTACATGTAACAGAAATCACACCTAAACTAGCTCAACAGGAGTTGGAGGGTTTATAAAGAAACTGTGGTGAATCATAGAGCCCACAGACAAAAATCTGGCAGAACAGGTGAAGTGGGGACTGCAGACTCGTTGGTCTTCACCCATCCACTCCTCTCTGCACTGTTCCCTTATTCATCTCTCTGCTGGGTGATCCCACTGCACACTGCTGGGGCAAGATGTGTAGCTGCCAATGTTCCTGAGTGTGTCATCAGGAAGTGATTGGATTCTCTCCATAGACTCATGCTGTAAACTACCAAGGGATAGAGGGATAGGCTGGACCACAGCTTGGATCACTTGGGTCTCATGTCCTCCTCTATTAGGTCCAAAGGTTGAGAAAGTGGTCAGAATCTCTGTGTAAGCATAATCCCTATGGTCATCTTCTCCAGAGGGAGAGACACTAGATTGCGACTCAACAGACATCCACTGTTTCTCCCAACTTGCTCTAATCAAGCCTAATATTTCCTTCATGTTTTTCCCATCTTCTATTCATGGTGTGATCGCAGCTTCACTCTCTTGTTTAGGTTTGGCTTAGAAGTCAGCCACAGTTATCTCTAATGTAGAGGAGGCTGGGAAGGCAGAGTGCCATGCTAAGAAAATTGTTCCCCTTAGTTCAGTGCACGAATGGTAGTGATTATTCATTCAACAGACACGTGATGTGTACAACTCTGTTCCAAATCCTACACTAGGACTGGGGTGGATAGTAAAGTACACACTCTTTCCTGCAAAGAAAGGAAATAAGTAAATAGGTAATCCTGTCATGGCATGGAATGTGTCCTGACAGAGACACGCTCATACTGTGTGTGACACACATGAGGGACACCTGGAGAGGCCTCATCAGGGTACTGCCATTTAAACTGAATTCTGAACAGCGAGTAGATCCCGCTGCAGAAGATTGTCATGCACGTGCCGTCCTGCCGATCACGGTGGCACGCTCCGAGTGGCCACAGGCTGCGCTCACCCTGCGTCTGTTGTGTTCTGCAGTCATATTGTCACTTGATCTTCACAGCTCTTGAATTAGATACTGTCATTGCCATTTTGAGGCCTTGTCTGTGTTCTAGGCTGGGCTACAACAGCAGTACTGGAGTATAAACCCGGATGCGTGTCCTGTGTGCACCTGGGCTCTTTCCTTAGATCCTTCTTTACCTTTTCTCTACTTATTGCTGGTCCCGGAGGGGGTGAGACCTGAGGTCAAGGATCCTAGAGTCTCACATCAGTAGGTTTCAGATGGGTTCTGCCAAAGTGAGAAGAGCGCAGGAAGGGAAACCCCAGCTCCCCTGTCAGTCTCCCGGGTGCCCTTCGCAGGACATAGCAGTGAATTCACTACAGCCAGCTCCCGCCGGGCACACATCCCATGGATCTGACTCCCTGCCATGATCGATGCCTTGGGCTCTCAGAACACCACCTCCTCCTTCCGGTTTGGAAGATGTGGTGGCTCCCTGGTGCCCCAATCTGAGCTGCTTGCTATCTTGTCTTGTCCTCTCGGGCCCCTGTTGCCAATTAGTTATATCAAACACTCTGCAATTCATGTACTTGAAGGTATGTAAGTTCTGTGTTCCAGTTTAGACCCAACTGAGAGGGCCCCTTCTTGCTCTGGAAATGTGTAGAATGAATTCTCTGATATCTATCATTGTCCTTGACCTTTGTCACTGTTTGATGAAAGGCTAACTTTGTGATTCCCCCAGAGTTTCCTAGAACTGCCTCTATCTCTGTTCTCCTTTTAGTATTCTGAGTCCTGCCTTTGTGCCCAAGCAAATCGCCAGGAAGATGTATCTTGTTTTCAATTAACTTTTACCTCCACAAAAGGATCCCTGGAGACAGGTAACACCACTCTACCCACTGAACAGTCCTTCCCTCCTCCTGACACCCTCTAACCAGTGCATCAATGAAACAGATTCCATGAACTCTCTTACTGTCCATCATGGACATGACGCACATTCTATCAGGTGCCTGAGCTATTAAAATAAATAAGACTTAGGGAGGGCCAAATAGCTCAGTGGATTAAAGCACCTGCTTAGGCAGACACAGCCGGCCCCGCCTCCTGGGCACGCTGAGACTGCGATTGAGACTGGGCATGCTGGCCTGTACCTGTAATCCCAGCACTTGGGAGGCTGTAAACAGGAGGATCACTACAAGTCTGATCTACACAGTGAGACCCTATAGATCCTGTATACCCTGTCCTAAATACAAAATAAAATAAAAAAGACTCAATTGCCGTTTAGGGAGTTTGACCATCAAAGCTGCACTAAAAATTAGTAAAAATAAAACGTCCACATTTCCGAATGCCCTTACTTCTACCTGATAGGTCAAATACACATCCACCATGTCCTCTTTTGCCCTTTCCACTGGGAAATTTCGAGCTGATCTTAATCTTCAAACACAGTAATATAGCAGCCTATGTGGCCAGTGATTTTATTTTTGCCTCTATCCCCCTGCAAGATATTGTTTAGTTCTATTTNCTTGTTTTACATGTTTCTTTAAAGACAGACCCTCTTAAACGCCTTCCATGTGTAGGCTGGAGGCACAGTTCCAAATAATACGTAATCTTATTTGTACAAACACTTAGTGTATGCTAGATGCTCAGTAAAGAATTGAGTTATTGTTGAAATCAAATCGGAGTGCAGACAGTAATCTAATGCATTTGCTAATCTATTTGTAGCAACTGCTTGTAAAAGGATCTTGAGCCTCAGCTCTTGGAGCTTTTCTCATTAAAGAAAAAGAAGAGTCTTGTTTCCTGGTGCCACTTATGCCATCTCAGTTGCCTCTTCAAAAGACTAATTGTCTCACTTTCTGTGTCCAACACAGCACTCAGCAATCGGACCCCCATCAGGCCTTCCTCGGCCGAGTGAGGATAATTTGAATCCTCTGCCTCATGCTTGGAAAAGCAGCCACTTCCTGGCCTCTTAATATTCAATTAAAAAAAAAAAAACCCTCCATCCAAAGGGCTTTCTTTTCTTCACGCTTTTCTGTTCCAAGACACCTGCCTCTTGGTTGATCACATCTAAATGCTTCAGTGCAGCAACTTGGAGTCCCTGGGAGAGAAGGGACATGGTGACGTGCTGGGTGCTGTGCTGTCCGTGCGTCCTCCCGATGCCCCCAGCCTCCAGCCTCCAGCAGCTGCAACCTGGGTCTCATCAGACTCTCCACGTCCTTGTGCACTGTGGAGAGAGAAACTAGAGGAGCAGAGGGCATAGCAGAACTAAAAGCGGCATAGCCACTCTGCACAGATGTCACCATTCCACTGCTTCAGCCACCACACAGGTGCCTCCCACATGGCCTCTTCCCATCAGCCCCACCACGTGCCAGTCCTCACCCCCACGGGTCAGACCCGACTTGCTGCCGCAAGTGTTGTCCTCTTCCTGACAGGACTCGCCAGCCACCGACTTCTGGGCAACCTCGGGTGAATCCTGATCTCTCTGAACCAGGACTTCCTTGTCTGTCAAAGTCCTCACCCTCCACAGGCTTACTGGACAGTGAAACAATGTAATTTGTGTGGATCAGTACAGAACAAGAACTAGCACTAGAAACTGTAAGACACGAGATTTCTTCATTTCTCAGGGCCTCAGATTTCTTATGATGATGATGATAATAATAATAATAATAATAATAATAATTTCATTGATGTCCTTCTCAAGTGCTTAACATAAGCAGGTAAAAATACTCCCCAAAGAGTAGCTGCTATGATTATTTTGACACCTTGGCTTCTAGCAAACATACCAGATTATAGGTCCCTTTGTTCGGTTGCATTTTAAAATAATGTCATTTGGTCTTTACTCTCTCAGGATCAACACAAGAGGTGAAACTACCTTGACACACAGGGCAATAAATATCCTGCTGCCAAGACCAGCCCCGCCCTCAGGATGGGCTGCACTGCTGTGGCCTCAGGCTGGGACCCTTCACCTGCCTGCACCCGCACTCTCCAAGGCGCAGGCCTCTGGCTAAGCGAATCTGCTCCTTCAAGTGTCTCCAGGAGACAATGTATTCAGCCGCGTAATTACGTGCTTCTCCCCAATCACGTAGCATTATACACCACATCACCATGCTGCCGAAAAAAGCCCCAAATGCTAATTAGTCCTTAAATTATCATTGATTTGATTTAATGTTGAATAAGCTTTGCCGTTTATATTTAGGCGAGAACTTCAGATTCAAGATGCTCTCTCTCAGATTGGTTTTAAATAACTCCGTGGGGCCTGTCTTACTTGTTCAGTGTGTTTATGTCAAGAAATCAGACTGGCTGCTCTCCCTGGCACCAGATGAATGCTGGGTTGATTGAGAGCAGGAAGAAAATTGTCCTGTCCTCTGGGCCAGAGCTCAGAGCCCAGAACCCCTGCTGCAGAAATCCCCAGCAGGAAGAGGGGAGAGGACAGAGACCTGAAGGGAAGAAGTCATGTGCTGAGATATCCTCAGTCCTACCAAGGCAGCCTCCTCTCCAGGCATGCGCCCTGCTCCACTGTTCACCTGGCCATGTATGACCTGCACAGAGTCGGAGGCACAGAGGCCCAGCTGCTGGAGGTGCTGGTGCGGAGCGCAGAGTAGAGGAACAAGAGAATCTGGAGCTCAGGACGGAGTCGCTGGCTGCAGCCCTCAGAGGAGGGCTCCCTGCCTTCTGAATCTTCATCCCTTCCTCCCAAGTCCCACCTTCCTGCCATCCCCACCTCAAACTTGCTGCAGCCACCTGCCCAGGGAAAATCTTACAAAAAGTCAAATAATGGCTTTCTTTTCCTTTATGTTTATGTGTTCCAAATTTTCCCTATATGCACCGTCCTCTGATGCATTGTACTACTTTAAAAAGGAAGGAATAATCTCAAAAACCTAATTGTTAAGCACCACTCTAAGAGTCCCCATTGCTAACCAATGCCTCTTCTTGCCAAGCCAATCCATCCATTGTGGACGACCTTTAGCAAAACAGCATGAGCGCAAGTGCGAGGATGCATTTTCTCTCAGGTCTGTATTTATTTCATTAATTCCACGGCTTGTCTTTGCTTGATCAACCAATGTGTACTTTATTGAATCTGGCATTCCTTCCTATGGCAATAAATAGAATATGAGGAAAGCAGGGCCGAAGGGAGGAGAGGGCCAGCCCGGGCTTCCCCCTGGCTAAGCCTCTGTCCCTCCCAACAGAGAAGCCATGACAGGATGTGTTCAGTACAACCACGTAGAAGCCAGACTCCCGGGCCTGAGGTCCTGGCTCCACGCCCATCTACTGGGTGACCTTGGGTGAATGCCACAGCCTCTCCATGCTTCATCCCCTGCGTATGACCCAGGAATGACCATAGCTGCCTTCCGGGACAGATGGAGGAGGTACACACCGAAAAGCAATCGAGTCCTGAGCTCTGTAGCTCCTAGAGAGCTGTCCCAAGGCCACGTGTGGTCATCCTCTCCGGAGGCCGCCCACCTAGTAGCTGAGGATGGCAGAAACATGAAAGCTCAGCCACTGGGGTCCACTTGGCCCCTGCTGGGGACAGCACCAACTCGCAGCTCCTGCCATCCTGGCCTCGCTGGTACAGGCCTGCCAGGGTCTCACAGCTCGCTGCACCCACACCACTGCTCGCTGCTGCCCTCCACACATGCAGGTCTCCAGTCAGCGGCTGCATGCCAAATGCATCTTGGGAGGCACTCCTGAGGCACTGCACCAGCACCAGCCAGCTCTTTTATTCTAGTACCCATAAGTCTCTCTCTCTAACCCTGTTTTCCTTGTTCAGGTCTGTGCCATTTCATACTAGGACATCTGGCCTCCACACTCATCTCAGCCAGCAGTGGCCCCAGAGCCCTCACCCATAGCTGCTCAGCTCTGCGTCCTCTCCTTTGCCTTCCAGGTCTGAAGAGTTCATCTAGGTCCAGAAGCCACGTCTTTCTCGTCCTTCTCTTCTGCACAGGCACTGCCCAAAATTCCAGGGAGAGTGCATGAGCATCCTGAGGCTTCTTGCTTGTTTCCTTCTCTTGTTTGCAAGCAAGCTGTCTTAATTACTCTTCTCTCTTGCTGGGACAAAATACCTGACCCCAAAATTAAGGAAGGAAAGTTTGTTTGGTTCACAGTTTGTAGAGATTTCAGCCGATAATCAGCTGGCTCCAAGGCATGGGTGGCATGGCACAAAGGCAAGTGTTCATGGCAGTGGATGATAGCCAAAGCAGAAAGAACAGGTGGGGGAAGAGAGCTGCCTTTCCTCCCTTGTACTGTGTGCAGGCGCCCACGCTTGGGTCAGCGCAGCACTCACACCATCTCTGTCCTCTCCTCTTGCATGGGCTCAGTCTGCAAATTGAGGACCCTGGCTCCCCTCTGAGTCTCTTAGCTAAACTTCCAAGCTTCTGAAACTGACAAGGAACAACATCCTAGAGAGGTGAGGGCAGGTCCTCTACACCAGAGAATGTAGAACTGTGGAGTTAGTTAAACTTCTAGACTTCTCAAGCTGACACAGTGAGTCAACCATTACACAAGCCAATTCCTGCTCATTTGGGCCTCACACAAACACTGCAGCCTCCCAGAAGCCTCCGCTCTGCATATATGCCTGTCTCTGGGTCTGCTAAGTGGAAAAGTCTACACTGGATCATTAATCTGTTACAACTTCTGTTGGTCAGCAATGAGCTCCAAATCTGCACAGCTCTCTCTTTTGCATACACATCATCTTGGTGCATTTTTCTTACTATAACATTGAAGTAAATTAAATGTAAAAATATTAGAAAATGCAAACAAGCAAAAAATAAAATAAGCATTGTCCATGAATCTAAACATCACTATTAACCACTATTCACATTTTTCTATGTATTGTTCTAGGCTCTTTTATACATATCTATTTGGACATATACAGGAAAAATTACATCTGTACATGTTGGTTCTAACCTGATTTTTAGAACTTAATTATAATTCCAATTGATTTAGTATTTAAATAGTCCTTTATGGTGTCCTTTTTAGAATGGCTCCTTTTTAATTCTAGTCCCAGTCCACATGTATAAAGCGGGAGTTCTTCTTGGCAGGTTTAGCTCACCTACCAATCAACACAACTGCAGCGGAGTCACCTGAGAAGAGGGGCCTTCCGCAGGTCACTTTACATCTGTAAGAGTGCAGGGAAGGCACAGGTTCCAAAAATGTCCTGAAGAGATCTATTCCTAGAAAAGCAGGAGAGGGTATTGCCAAATAAATTGAAAAACAGTTGCCCACTAAAGATTTGCTAGAGAATGGTAACTAAGAAGTTTGAAGTTGAGAAGTTGAAGATTGTAAAGACACCTCCAAAACTCTCCTTAGCTCTTTTTGTTGTAGGGACTATGTACTGAGGTTAATTCGGCTTCCAGTGGTGCAGGAGAAGCTTTATGGCCAATATCCACAAAATTTTGACTCATAAAGGGTTCATAGTTCTGATTGTAATCATTTAAGTTTCCCCCACTAGCATCTGATGCTGAGCTGATCTCAAATATTTAATTCAATGCATTGCAAGAACGAAATCTCTCTGAAGTCATTTGTGCAAAAGACATTTTAGTCCATCCCCAAGAGTTAACAAAGTCATAACGGTTTCAGCACTGCTGAAAAGTTCAAGTCCCAAGTCTCCTCCAAGATTTAAGGCAAACTTAGCTGTGAGTCCCCTGTACAAAAGTTAAACACTTGCAATATTCAATATCACAAGAAAAATATTACTGTTCCAATGACTAGACCATGGTGACATCTCTCCTGTCATGTAAGCTAGAGACTTTTATAATCTTTTCCCTGTAAACCTCATTTTTTAAGTATTTTCTTACTTTGAGAGATCAAGGATTATTTTATCTTATGTTTATTTCTTTTGGCACTGGGGATCAAACTCAGAGCCTTGCACCTGCCAGGCAGGTGTTTAAGCCTCTGAGCTGTCTCCCCAGCCCCTAAGGATTATTTTCCATACTCGTCCCTCCCACTCAGTACCAGAATTCTACTTTTCCAGTTGTGGCCCTGTGGTAAATCTGTACAGAGAGGAACACTCATTCCTGCCCTAGTGACTCTGAGCTTCACCGTGTGATAAGCTTTGGCCAATCAGGAATATTTACACTTGTCTGTTCAAATAGTAGCATTAAATGTACTTGTAGGGTTTGGTTAAACCCTTCTCTTTCCTGCCTGCACTAAAAGAACGGGACGGTGGCTTAGTTCCTTCTCACTCATTGCTGGGACAAAATACCAGAACCCAAAATTAAGGAAGGAAAGATTTACTTAGCTCACAGTTTATGGAGGTTTCAGTCCATACTTGGCTGGCTCCAAGGCAGAGTGCACATGGCAGAGGGCAGCTGTTCATGGTGGCAGAAAACAGCAAAGAGCAAAGATAGGAACAAGGGCTGCGGCTGCTAGCGAGACTCTCTTCCTCCCTCATATTGTATTCAGGCTCTCTGCCCCAGGGCAGGTGCAGCGCTCACGCCAACAATCCCAGCATTGGATCATGAATTAATCACAAACTCTAGAAGATGCCCTAATGACTGCATGAGGCTTTGAGGGGACAACCACTCTGCCCCTGACCCCCTAAACACTCATGTACATTCCCTTTGTGCAAAAGGCATTTTAGTCCATCCCCAAGACTTGACAAAGTCCTAACAGTTTCAGCACTGCTGAAAAGTCCAAGTCCCAAGTCTCCTCCCAGATTTAAGGCAAATTTAGCTGGGAGTCCCCTGTACAAAAGTTAAACACTTGCAATATCCAACATCACAAGAAAAACATTACTATTCCAAAAGCTACAAACATCAGGATACAAACCACTGGGACAAAAGCAAGTCCAAAATCCAGAAAGCAAGTCCTGTAGTTTCATGTAGAACAGATGAAGCAATCTGCAATGATGAGCTCCATGTGGCTCCACCTCTGTGGCNCTGTTAGTGGTAGCTCTCATGGCTTCTCTCTTAGGCCTGCTTTGCTCCCTCTTGCAACTCTCCTTTGATGATACACATTCCTGGCTTTTACACACTTCTGGCGTCTCCACTGCATGTTAGGTTTCTCACTCTGTGTTTTGTACCCTGCCCTCCCAGGGGCACACTGCGTGGATGCCCAGGCCTTCTGAAATGCCTTAACCTCAGTACTCCTGCCTTCTGTATATGCTTAAAGCCAAAGCCACGTGGATGATGTCAAGGTCTCCTGCAAGCTGGAGCAATAGCCAGGCTTTCTTCTCTCTTATCAAGTTCCTGGATTGCTGACCACTCTGACCCTGATTCCAAGGAACAAATTTCCTACAGCACTGCCATTCTGGAACCTAGTGTGGCTACCACCACCATTCTGGAACATGGTGCTCTGTGGCTTTCTCCTCAAAGCAAAGTGTTTCACTTTTGCAGTTTTGAGTCTGCAAGGGGTGGACACTTGCTGCTTCTTGTGATGCCCTCAGGCCATCTTTTCTGTTCTCCGGTTCCTTCTCAGCAATTGAGATCTCCTCAGCTCTGTTTTTTCAGTCAACAGTTTTATTGGCACTTCCTTTCTGGCCAAACCCTACATTTTAAATCATCCTTCTGGGTTCTTTGCTCTTGATTCTCAACATAAATCTGACTAAAACCCCAAACAATAACCATGCCATTGCCTCAGCATTTGACTGCCTTGAAGTTTCTTATGCCATGCTTAATCTCAGTCTCAGGCAAAGTCTCTAGACATAACCAAAATGTAGGCAAACTTTCTGCCAAGCCATAACACATTGTCTGGAGTCCAGCAAAAAATGCAGGCCTTCTTCCCAGAAGAACCCTCTCAAGCCTCATCTTTCAGGCCAGATCTCTATCAGCCTTCTGCTCTGAGCTCTGACCAGAACCTCCCATACAGATCAGTGAAAGTCTTGCCAGCACTTCTCTTTCAGACAATATCTCCGATCCTTTCCTGTCTCTTCCCATAAGCCATTCCCAAAGGCCCTTGAACCACATATCAGTCAGGTGTAGTCGCAGCAACGAACCTACTCCTAGAACAAAATTCTGTCTTAGTTGCTTTTTTCTCATTGCTGGGACAAAAATAACCAACATTGAAAATAAAGGAAGGGGGGCAGGGGAGATGG
>NDGM011167039.1:0-13941 GCA_002564305.1 Octomys mimax | reverse complement strand
GTCCTACCAGTTTGGTTTGAAACTGTCTCATTGCTATTTGTTTCTCAGTAAAATTATGGAAAATAAATAAATAAGTAAATACAACAATAAAAAAAAGTGAGAGTAGATAAAATGCAGGAAACAAGATCCAGCCAGGCACCTAGCTGCTAGGTGCCATTGTCTTGTGTGTACTCACAGCAAGGAAAAAAATTCCTTAATGAGGTAGTGAAATTGAATACGTCTCTCACTATTCTGCAGGATGAAATGGGAAGCACATGTGAGCTACTGGGGCCATAACCTGGAGGCCGCGTCTCAGAAAAGCCTCCTTTAAGGCTGAGCTGCTGCTAAGCCGGCCCCTGGCCTTGTGGGACCCACTTTTTCTTGAAAGAACACTTTCAAGTAGACAAACAATGGGAATTCAGACTGGATTGTTGCAAGACAGTTTCTCAAAAAATGGACTAGGTAAGCCTATCATTCCAAGAAAAACTACTGACATGTCTGTTACCAAAATAATGACATTCCAGCTTTGAAGGGAAAAGCTAGAATTGTGGAAAACTTGCATTTTCTGTCACAAGCTGATGATGTCTCAATCCCTAAAAGCTTTTCTGATAAAGTCAGTGTTGGTATTAACAAATGTGAGTTTGTATTATTTGTAGAAATATGTGAATATTTGGAAGATCAATGTAACTCAGGTGAACCACTATTTTCCTAATGACAAGACTGGGGTTACAGTGTCATATGCGGGGAAGAGATCACTTCAACTATCTTTTAAGAAATTACCATATGTTTAGTTTTGGTAAATATTAAAGAATAATTTTCTGAAAAGACTTGTGAAATGCTCCTTCCTTTTTCAACTATGTATTGGTACAGGGCCAAATATTTTACAATGAAAACACATTACAACAGCTTAAATGCAGAAAGTTTTGGAAACTACAATAAGTTTTCTTAAAAGTATTATTTACATGAATGAATAATGGGTTTAATGCAGAGTGTTTGGATGTGTGTCATGGTGGAGGATGAAACCTAGCTCCTCACTCATGGTAGCTAAGCGCTGTGAGCTACATGTCACCCATCTTTTTAAGACAAAGTCTCCCAATGTTGTGCAGGCTGGTCCCAAACTCACAGGCTCAAGCAACACTTTCATCTTCCCCACACTGCTGTGATTATAGCTTTGTATCCTTGTGGTTGACAATTATTATAGACTTTTGTTTTGTTGCATTTTTTGAGACAGGGACTTGCTATATAGTTCAGGCTGGGTCAAACTTGTGGTGATTATCCTGCCTCAGCTTTATACTTATTTTTTAAGTGAAGTAATCCTCTGGATTTTCCTTAGTTTTAATTATAATGTAACTGTGTGTATTATATATATAATAAAATTTTATATTTACTATATATATATATATATATATATATATATATATATATATATATGACACGGAGATCATTGCTTCCCAAACATTACTCCCTAACTACTTCATAACTTCTGCTGAAGTCCTGCGTCAGCTTATGACTAATATTTATTATTTTTTCTTAGACTCATTTTAGTACTTTATGAGCATCATACCACTATGGAAAATGAAAAATATATGTAAGGTGCTTAAAACAGAAGATATCCATAAGAATAACTACAATGAAGGCAGAATGCTATTTTTAAATTCCAGCAGGACCCTGTGGCCAACTGTTGTTCTCAGCCTGAGGCCCTTCTCTTTCTGTCAACGTGTGAAGTCCTGAGGTGTCAAGGATGTACTGGCACAAGGTGGAGATTTCTGTAGGCACACACAGGGGTTGAGAGACAAATTTCTGACTTGGTAGACCTGTGCTATTAAATGCTGTGAGATGTTCTCCCATCTCACAGAGCAATGGCACCCCAGGGAAAGGCTCTGGCAGACAGTGTCACAAGGTCCCCCAGCCAGCCACGGAAGGCCTAGAAGAGACCCCAACCTATTGAGGTTGACTGATTCACAGCAGACTTCTGCACAGGCTAAGAAGTGGGGCTGTAAGCTATAGTCAACTCCTCTTGGTCAGAAAACCAAGAATGAGAACTCGGATCCAGTGGTTAACAAGGAGAATAACAGCAGCTACAGTAAGCACTTATTATGGGCCTTATTTCTTTAAGGTTCACAGCTATAACCATCCCTCCTTCCTTTTCCCATTTTATAAACAGAGAAACCAAAGCGCACATGGGCTACAAGACTTGTCCAGCCTTACTCAGCCAGTAGGTGGTTGTCTATCCCTGCACCCCAGCTCGGGATCCACAGCCTGCCTAGCAGTCACCGTGCAGCCCTGTGAATTATCAAGACACTTGCTCTTCTGGTAGAGGAGGTCAGATCCTGTGCTAGGCCACCTAGGAAGCCAGGGGGCAGAGCTGGATCTCACCTGCCAGCCCTGTCTCCTTGTGGACAGGGTCTAGGAAAGGCTGGCCCTGGGGAGGATTTTTGCTGCCAACACCTGCTCTCCTCATCCCTGGCCCTACAGGAACAGACCTCTCAGAGGACTTGGCTGATGCCCACCCTGGGGATCCAGCATTAGCCTGTTCCTTCTGGCAGTGTTTACCTGAGGCAGGTGGGATGGTGACAGGTATAAAAAACAAGGCAGACAAATACTCCCATCCACCAAAACACAAGCAAGGCAGAGTGTCATCCGTGGCTGTGCACCAGCTGGGCCAGGCAAAGAGGTCCCCATGGGTACAGCAAGAGGCAGAAGGCACTGGGGAGACAAGGGTGGAAGTCTCCTGGCTCTCAGTGCCTGGCCATGGAAGAGGAGCCTGGGGGAAGGGAAAGCTGGGGGACTGAGAAAGCCTTTGCAGGGCCTGTCTGCCATGTATGGATAGGGACTGAGGAGGCAGAGGCTATACCCTGCAGAGCTGAGTCCAGCTCAGGGGCAGGTAGATGGGCTACCAGCCTGACAACTTTCTCCCAGGCCTGGGCTTAGGGTGCCTTCCTTCCTTGCTCTGCCCCTGTTGTTCTCATCATCCCTGCCAGGCACTGAGCGTTGCATGGGCATGGAATCAGACTTGGTGGGGAATAGTGGTAAGCAGGGCCTGAGGGGCTCCTCTGCTCTCTGCTGGAGGAGCTCACTGAGCAGACGGTGAGCAGTGTGGCTTCCCTCTTGGTTTGGGAGTGGGGTGTCTTGGCTGAGGCTGATACTCACTGAAACTGGAAGGCCCTGGGTAGGCCAGCAGATGACATCTGGACTTAGGTTCCACTCCTCTCTAGGGAACTTCTAGTTTTGCTTTATCCCCTTCTCCTTACCTTTCTTTCCCATCTTCCCTGTCCTAATAGAGTAGAAGTCAGCCCATGCAGCACCTTTATTGGGATTAGAAAAAACAGAGCTCTTCTTCCAAGTTGCAAGGCTTCCAAGGGGGAAGGCAGGATTTCAGCCCTCACCTGGCTCTTGGGTTAGGAACTCTTCTGCAGGCCCCTGCCATGTAACTAGGGTGAAGTGAATGGAATGTGAGTGTATCACTTCTTGGACAAGGCTCCTAAGATATAAATGTGTCCCTGAAGACAGACAATGACAAAGTCCCAGGGGCTGGTGGCACCATAAGGGGAAGGACCTGGTCCATGAGTCACTGTGCGGAGGAACCCACACACACTGGCCTGGACTGTTAGATGAGCAGGAAATAACCTTCTATTGCATTTGAATAATGAGACACATGGGGAGTATTTGTTATAGCAGCTAGTGGTACCTCTATCAGCATCCTGCTCGTGTCTTCCTGCCCTGGTTTCTGTCCCCTTTGTGATATCTGTCCTCGGTTGAGCCCTAGTTTACAGACTATTGGGCACTGTCCTTCTGTTGCTTCAGTGAGGAATACAGAGCCCTCTCATAAGATTGCAAACGAAGGGCAGAGACAATTTTTTTTTTGTGTATCAAAGAACCTGTGACATTGCCATCTGCCTGCCTCTCCCACACAAGGGAAAAAGGCATCTCTGACTTCAGCTGCTCAGGCACCTACCTCTGGGTAATGGTTAACCTTGACTGTGTCAACATGATAGGCTTGAGGCTGCTCAGGGACTGGGGAGGAGGCTGACTTTTCTGTGTGTCTGGGTGGGTCATAAAGGAAAGAGGCTAGTTTTGTATCTGGGCTTTCACCCTGCGTTCCCTGGTGCTATTTCCCGTGCTCTGCTTCCCAGCCACTATGGACCCAGCACGTGTGCTCTGCCCTGTCCTTCTGCCATGATGTTCCTGCTTTGAAACCAGTTGATCACAGAATGAATACTCTGAAACCAAATTAAACCTCTCCTTCAAGTTGTAGGTGTTGGTATCATGTTCCAGCAACAGGAAAGCTAATGCTCACTGCATCCACAGAACACTGGCTGGCACACAGCACTTGATAAATGATGGCTAACTGCTGGCCTTATTGGGTATCACCTGAGATACTACAGTTTACTTAAAATGTTTCATAAAACGTTTTTCTACATAAACCCATGTGAAGTGAAAGAAAATTTAGTGAATCAACAATAACTTTAAAGGATTTTGCTTTTTTTCTGTGTCATGAGGGAGTGAATCCAGGCTAGGCAAGTACTCTACCATTGATCTACAGCCCCAGCCCTAAAACAATCTTTGATATGTATTTTTATTTTTTCAAATATCTGTTAAAATGAATTAATAACCACCATGTTCATCCATCATACTGAAATCAGCTACTTGCCCCACTTTAGGGAGCTCCAGCACCCAGCACAAGCCAGGGACCTGGCCAATGTGTCCCTAGTGCTCACAGAGCACATGTAGGTACAAGGAGCAAAGTCAGGCCCTTGGTGGTGGCACAGGAACAGGCCACTTCATGTGCTTCTCTTCCTGAGCTGACTCTTCCCCTAGCACTAGGGCCTCCATCTAGTTCTGTAAGCCTGACAACAACCCCGACTTACTGGGAATATGCTCACATGGGCAACACAGGGGTCAGGGGGGCTGCTGGCTGCAGGTTGTCAAGCCAAAGAACCTGAGGTGAGGCAGGTGTCTCTGTCCTCACCTCCTTTGGTTCCTTGGTCTTGGTTTCAAGACAGAATGATCTGATTGGTGGTTCCAACCTCCAATAAGTATATGGCATCATCATGGGAAGGGAAGTGGCAGCCATGCTTTCCTTGGCAAGGAGGGGGGATGATAACAGTCACTTTGTCCCCTGCCCAAAATTTGGGGTTAGGGGGTCTCGGGCCTCCCCATATGACTTCTTCTGAGGTTGACTCCCTCTTGAGCTGTGCCTCCTTTCTCTCTAGATGCTGCTCTCTGCTCTCAGTAGCATGTTCTCTTCTACTTTACCTTGGTCATGGTGAGCCTCCTTGGTCCACCTCACATTTAGGTGCCACTGTTCCCAGAGGCTCAGTCCTCAGACCCCCTTTTGCTTTCACAGACCACCTTCTCAATGGGCTAGATCTCTTCTCTGTTCCTCCTTTGTGCAGGTGGCATGTGAGTAAACTCTAGCTGATTTCGGACTTACTGGCTCTTCAAACAATTTAATGTGTCCCCAGTTAAGACTTCCCTCTCTCATGGCTTTGCATGGTACATTCTTTCCTGTCTTTCACTTTCTGCTGTTATCAGCATACTACTTCTTGGGTGGACTTAATTTTTTTTAAATGGCATTTAATTAATTCTCACTTTAAAAAAATCATGAACTTGACACAGTGTTATACACCTGTAATTCCAGCTTGGAAACCGGAGGCTGAAAGATCTTAAATTTGAAGACAGCTCTAGCAACTCAGCAAAACACTATCTCAAAATTAAAAAGGTAAAGAATAGGGGTTAGGGATGCTGTTCATTGTTCCTTGGAATCAATCCAAAGATTAACCTTAGCACTATGAGGATCCGTAATAGTAACATCAGAGAGCCTGCTGTACCGGATGTCTGTGTGTAACATGCTGTAGTGGGCAAAGGCAAGGTGTGCTATATGAGCCACCATGGATACTCACACCATGTTGGGGTCCTGGACCCACTGTGTCCAGACAGCAGGAGAGCAGGATTCTAGCTGCAGGCATTTCCCTGGGCCATGTGGCCACCTACCTTCCACAGTAAATTGGAAAGGGGTCAGGGAAGAGAGTGCAGCCTTTTCTACCTAGACAGTCTTGGCGGCTAGCAGGAAACAGTCTCTCAGAGGGAGTGGGTCTCTTTCCATTTGGGTGCTGGGCACATATCTAAGAACCAGGTCTGTTTCTACAAAGCCAAGGAGTGAAGAAGTGCCTGGGACCACCCCAGGCCAGCTCCACCCAGTGAGTGGCCCAGCCTGGACAAGTGTTTGCTCTCTCCTTCCCTCCCTCCCTCCCTTTCCAAGGACAAGTCCAGGCCTCAATTAGCTCCCCTACCAGGAGTGGCCCCACTGGTCCTCTAAAAGACCCAGCAGGCACCAGCCAGCTCTGAGGGCTGTGGCCCCCTGTGGCCCCAAGTCTTTGCCCAGCCTTTGCTGAGCCTATAGACCACATTGTGCCTGCGGACCCATGCTGCTCTTTTCACTCCCTTAGCCTGGCCAGCTGTAGGTGGTGTCTTTGAAGTCCTATTTTCTGTTGCAATTGGAAACTTTGCTCAGAACCAAAATTAGAGAGGCTGTACATTCAGCTTGCAATTTAAAATGCCACCCAGGCCTCCTCCCCCCTTTAAAATGTCATCTTAATTAGACAAAGACTGGCTTCATGTTTTCTGAATTTTAAGGTGATTCCTCTAGGACACTGCCCTCCTTGTAATGATTTTTACCTTTAGTGTAAGGTGTAGGAGTGACTGCAGGCCCATCTTGGGTCAGCTGTTGCAGCTGGCTGCCCTAGGCTCTGGAGGTTGCAGAAACATTGATCTGAGGGATTGGGAAGGATGGTTGTGAGGTCCTCTCCATTTAACTCTGTCCAATACTTTCAGAACCTCTTCTGTGTGAGAGGCTATGCTGGGGGCTAGGAGGCAAGGCCAAAGAAACCAGGGAGGCGTGGCTGCTCTCCTGCTCCCTCACCAGCCTACTCACCTTACTGGCTGCATCGGCCAGTCACTTTCTTTGTTAATTATTCCTTTCAACAAAGGAGGTGTAGGTATCATTGGGTCAGATCTCCTCTGGCTTCTTGAGGCATCTGGATGTGTTCATCCACAGTTGCTATCTTGTCTTCAAAGTGTATGTTAGGAAAGGCTCCTATTATTGGCTGAATTCTATTCCTCTAACATATAGTCTGTATATCACAGAGTATGACTGTATTTGGAGACATGAACTTCAAAAAGGTGATTAACTTAAAATGAGGTTATCAGGGTAGACTTTAGTCCAACATGACTGATATCTTTAGAAGAAGATATTCACACAGAAGACCATGTTAGGTTCTAGAAGATGGCTATCTACAATAAAAGAGTTCTCAGACAAAACCAATCCTGCTGCCATATTGCTAATTAGACTTTCAGCCTCCAAAATTGTAAGAAAATAGATTTCTGTTGGTCAAGCCACCCAGTATGACATTTTGTTGAAGCAGCCCTAGGAAACTACTCTAATGCTCAAGAGTTCTCCCTGTGCTTATGAGAGGGGTGGCTCATCATTGTGACCTCTGTCTGCAGGGCTTAGGGCCTGCATTACTCTGTCTTGCTTATCATCCCATTCTTTTTCTAGGTTTTGCACTCAACTGGCAACCTCTTTTCCTAATGCAGCCTCCAAGATGAATTCACTGCCTTGTCAGTGGATACTCTTGGATCGCCAATCTGCAAGACTGGCTCCATATTTTTCCTGACCCACTCTAAATACAAGCCCCAAGAGAAGGCTTTTCTTAATTCTTCAACCTAAAGCAAGTATTTTGCTATTTTCACATGAACATGCTCTTATCTGCAACAGCATTATCACAATGTGTAATGAGGCAGGTTTACTTCCTTCTTGACTATTTCTGTTCCTACAAGGGACTGTGAGTCTTGTGAAGACAGGACCCACATCTGCTTTATTGAGTTTTGTTCAGTTATAAGGTGCTTCTTTTTCTAGAATAAATTCTAGGCCATGAGCTAGTATGGATACTATGTGCCACCAACTTGTCCTTAGAAGTCTAGGTAGCATTAGGGTGAGCTGAAGGTAGAGTTAGGAAGCAGAGGAGGGACTGCTCAGAGATCGTTCTCAAAGTCTGCTGACTGAAACAGGAAGACCAGGAGACCCAGATTATGGGTAGACCACTTAGGAGAGGAGCTGTCATGGGTGGTGTAGAATATAATGCCAGTTAACTCTACTTGTCCTGGTGCTTCCTGATAGGCTAGAGGAAAGTATGGTGGCTATGTTCCAGCAGAGGTGGTAGCTACTTGTCATCTGGATACTGACATAGTCCCATGGGTGCAGTATGCTATGTGGGCACAAGCCGGGTCACCAGCTGTTAGCTTGCCCCAGGTGGGTGGTCAATGAAACTATGAAGCTGAGCCATGTATGGGACAGGCTTGACTGGAGATATAAAGGCATTTGTTTTTTATCTAAATCTCAAGCCCTCTAATATAGCTCCTAAGAAGCCATCTATTTGGAATATTATTAATGAACACTAAAGGAAGTATGCAAATAGAAAAGTAGAAGATTTTTCCCTACATTAGAAAAAAGACAAAAATAAGATAATCTTTGAGTCTGGTTATGTGATTATGTCCACACGGGCCCTTTCTCCCCTCAGGGACTGTGAGGAACCAGTCTTGTTACAGATGATGGACATGAGCCAGCTCCAAAAAGTTAAGGAGTTCAGTGCATGGAACACAGCCCTTATTTTGAGCAGTAAGGAAACAATTTCCATTAGTGGATTGTGTCTTTCTAGACCTACTGAAAGAATGGTAAACAAAATTTCAATATTATCAAAGTGGAGAAGGAGCAGGGATTTACCTGCCTAGGATGGCTCCAGGTTTTGATCAGCCAGTGAGCAGACTGGATTTGGCACAGGGATTTCAACAAGCAGTAATGGAAAATCAGGGTGCTCCTAGTACCATGAGTAAAGCTGTTGAGAACTTAGGAAAACAAAGATAAGGGGCTCTCTGAGATTTAGATTGAGGACCTCTGCTTTGCTCCTTTTTCCTGGGGAACAAGGCACAGAGTGTGGCTTGTGCCATCTTCTGTGGTTTGTGTCTACAGGCCTCTGCCCTTAACCCTGAGCTTCTATGCCAGGTTCGCTATTGTATCAAGGATCTTTCAACAAGCTGGCCACACAGACAGTGCCAGGCTCT
This sequence comes from Octomys mimax, assembly GCA_002564305.1. Taxonomy (NCBI): domain Eukaryota; kingdom Metazoa; phylum Chordata; class Mammalia; order Rodentia; family Octodontidae; genus Octomys; species Octomys mimax. Next base: position 4,842 of record NDGM011167039.1, on the reverse strand, counting down.
ATATATGAGAGCACTGTACTGCACAGATAGAGATGGAAAACTTGCTTCATCTCGGGGACCTATTCCAGCTAGGTAGGAGTAGCTGTGTGGGCCCTTTCTGTACGGAGAAGACCGGTGCTGTGATTGATAATGATTGCCAGGGACCAGAGCTGGTGGTCAGTGGGGTCATATCAGCAACATCTGTGCTGCTCTTTGAATGGCATCATCCTAGGTCATCTCTAAGTACAAGTACTTCCAACGTCTGATGGGTGGGAAAGTGCTGTGGTTCTAGAAGGTGATGACTGCCCAGGGCCTCACTAGCTGAGACACCAACTTAAACCCTGTTCCCTCTAGGATGGTGCTTCCCAATCTTTTCTGTTAGTGTCTGTCACATAGAAAAAGATGGCACGTGTAGAGGGCCTGGCAGTAAACCAGTGAGGTGATGCATGGGCACACTTGTGACCAGCTTTGTAGGCCAGGGCATAATGATGTAGCACTCTGCTCTGGGAATGCTTCCCATCAACCTTCACCCTTGTCTGTCCTCTGAATTCCATATTGGCCTCAGAACTGCACTAACTGGTTACTGAGTGGGTTTCTATGTATGAGTCTTGAAAGTAAGACTGGGGGCAGGAAACACTTCTCCTCGGATATACCTCATGGGCCATGGGGCATGGCACAGAGCTGGGCACAACAAGGGCAGTGGCAAAACCATGGGAACTGCCCGAAAGTAGGCAGAACTGGTGGGTGAAGACTGTGAAGGCCACCTGTGGCCCCTCCCTACTGCTCCTGCTGTGCTACTTCTGAGGACTAGGAGGTTCCAGAGTCGAAGGCAAAGAGAAAGATGGCATGCATTGGGTGTGTACTTGGTGCTTGTCACAGCATTTTATCTTCCCAGAAAAATTTAGGTGGAAGTATTTATAGACAAGAAAAAAGTATTTTTTTCATGAATCACTCAATTAATTATAAAGCAACTGTTTTTAATAATTTGGAACATAGAAGAAAAGAGAAATGTCAGGGCAAGCCATAAATATAAGGCTGGATGAGGACTCAGTATACACAGTGAGTATATCAGTAACATGGGCAATGGGTCCTCATAGCTGGCAGGATGGGGGGTTGCCAGGGCCCAAGGCACATTCTGAGCATCACCCAACATATAACCCCAAACAGTTAATGCTTTGTTGGCCATGGGAAGGCATGAGGTTTTTATTCCAAATGTGATGGGAAATTGTTGAAGGTTTTAAAAAAGGAAAGAAAAATAATATTCTGGCTTAAAAGCTCACCTTGACTACTGTGTGTAGCCAGAATGAGACTGGGAATACTGCAGAGTAGCCTAGAGCAGTGGTGGTGAGCCCATGGCACGCATGCCGCAGCAGGCTGCTTGTATCCTTTAGAGCTTTAAAAGGTTTGTCATTACTGGCCTAGAGGACACCAAGGGGCTGCTGCATTCACTGGAAGACATGGAGGCTAGGAGAACCTTAGAAATGAGAAGGATCCACGGGCACTGGAAGTTTGGCTGGTGGCTCCAAGTAAGGAGGCAGGAGCCAGTTCAGGGTATACAGGAAATGGGCTGGGGGTAAAGGGGCAGGTAGTGGTGGAAACCCCTCAGCAGGAGGCCAGTGGATTAAACTACTAAATTGCCAGGGACTAGGGACCTTAGTCTACCTGTGTTGCACTATAGTCCTTGAGAATGGCAGACCACAGCTGAGGAGGGGGTGTTGGGGGCAGGGGAGGATCACAACAGCAGATCAGAGAAGACTGATCATGGCAGTGTGAGGTGACACAGTGCTGCTGTCAGATGATGGTCTGCCAGCAGAATTCATGACTGGGGCCACACTGGGTCCCAAGACCTCCTGTCCACATCTCCATGCCAAGTGAGCAATACTGTCCTGGTAGGAAGTTTGCTTAGTTGCACAAAGCCTGAATTCAAACCTAATACCACAAAACCAAACCAAATACAGGCAAATAACCTCATCCCAAACCCAGCAACCCTGCAGCAGTAACTGGGCTTGGAAATCAGTTCTATTAGCCTCTGACTTGCAGTGTCTTCTGTAAAATGAGGCCAGTCTGAGCAGGGACCACCTGGGATGGCTGTGAGTTTTGAATGAGTTAGTACAGTCAAGTGCTCAGAGTACTAAGTGACTCATAGTAAGAATTCAATACAATGGCTACTACAGTTTACTAACCATACACATCTAGAACTCTATGACTGAACCTCTCAGCCAAGCAGCATGATTTAGCTGTGCTTCACTTGGGAAAAAAGCACAATTAAGCAAGTACAAGACAGGGGTTCAGTTAAAAATAACTCACCAAAACAAAACAAGAAAGCACAATGAAAAACCTTAAAAAACTCGACCTTCTTTCATACATACATCTAGTAATAATAAAATAATGTTCTGTGGTAAGTGCTTAGAGAGCCCACAGAGTAAGCCCTACCTCCTATACAGCCTCAGCTTTTCACCTGTGGGGCACCGACAACAGCAGGGTAGAGGCGAGGAGGGGTGGGTGGGGTTTGTGTCAAAGGGCATAGACCCAGAAGTTGGAGGTTTGAGTCCATATGTGTCTGGTTGTGATTCTGGTTACCCTACACACCTTGGGGAGGCCTCATTCTTAAAAGCAACTGTGACAGGGTGCTGTGCTGACCTTGCCCCTGGGGTGCACTAAGCCGGTAATTGAGACTGGGCATGGTGGCACGCATCTGTAATGCTTGGGAGGCTGAAAACAGGAGGATCACTATGAGTCCCATCTATAGAGTGAGACCCTGTGGACCCTGTACTAAATACATTAAAAACAAAACAAAACAAAACAAACAAACAAAAAAAAAAACCAACCCAAAACAAAAAAACAAATGTGAGCCAGAATGATTCAGTAGGGAGGAAGGAGGGCGTCAAAATATAAGAGTCAAAACCCCCAACCCCAGTCTGCCTTCTTGGGTGTGAGGCTCTCCACCATTCTCCTTGCTCACTAGTGTCCACGGTCAGTAGCATCTGCATCGCAGGCCAACAGCAGACTGCTGGGGAGCTACGGGGCTGAGGCTCTGCACTGGATCAGAAGCAATGAGCCTGTTGCTGCGCTGGCGTCAGTGGGAGCTGAGAACTGCTGTGTCAGGGGACCTATAGTGGTGAGTGTCTGGCTTCTTGAATTAAAATTGTGGCTCACTAGTGAGAGATGAGTCAAATTCTTTGTAAAGTGAAGTTTAAGTAAAATTCTTCACATCGGTAGTTAAAGCAGCAGCCCTGAAGGGGCTAGGAGTGTAGTCCCATGAAAACTCAGCTACCCCATAGACCCACCACAGCTCCCAGGCCACATGCAAGCATGGATCTGATTTTCAGATCTGTTCAGATAAAAGTTTTTATTTTAAAATATTTTGTGTGTGTATGTGTGGCAAGCTCTTGCTATTCTGCTCAGGCTGTTTTCAACCTCTTTGCTTCAGCCTTCTGAGTAGCCACTACACCCTGCTATAATGTTCTTATTTGCTTTTGAGGGATAAACAAAATCAGCCCATTTTACAAATGAGAAACATGAAGTCTGGAGATGCAAGCATTTCACTCAGGGAGGTGGTTGGAGATGAATAACTCTAGATTTCAGTCCTGATTCTGCAACTGATTATGACATCAACAAATCTTAGCATCCCATTTTTTTTTTTTTTTTTTGGTGGAACTGGGGATTGAACTCAGGGCCTTGAGCTTGCCAGGCAAGCGCTTATTCTACTGAGCCATCTCCCAGGCCCCACATCCCAAATTTAAACAGTGTCAATGTGTCAGGTTATTATGAGGATTAAAGGAATGAATATAAGCTGTGAGGGAAAGCACATGGGGCATCATGAGCAGCCAACAGGTGTTACCTGCTGCTATGTCTCACGATTGGCCAAAGGTAAGCTGAGGCCAGGAGCTACATGGGGGCCACCTTCCCTTGCAGTAGCTACCTGTTCACTTAAGTCTTGTGCACACATGACTAATACTGGGCACTTATCTTGTTCCTTTGCTTCTCTTTTCTAAACTGTAAGTTTCATAAGAATTACTCTTCTAACAGCTCACCTAGCAGGTTAGTACCTTGAATATAGACGGTCTTTAACCTTTTCTGGATTGTAGGAACCCCATTTGGGGTATGAGAACAACTAGAAAAGGCACACAGTCACACATACAAAAACTCACACAGGCACCATTCACGTAGTTCCTGGGCGCGTGCACACACATGTACCTATACAGTCTGCCTTTTGTTTCTGGCTTGCAGCCCCAGAGTCCCAGCCATAGGACCACCCTAGTCATTTATCTAACACAGACATTTGAATGGTTCCTAAGCTCCAAAATCTGCTTGATGACTCTGTCAGTACTGCTCTCTGCACCCCCAGGTAGACTCTGCTGGCTTCTCCCAGTGGAGTAATAAGCCCAGCAGAGTTGCTTGTGTAACGATTTCCATCCTGCTGAAGATGCCATTTCCCCATTCCCTGTTTTGTGTAGAAGTGGCTTGTCTGCTAGCTTCTCATGCAAATTTAATAATGTTCTGAAATCTCGGACCCACATAAGTGTACATGCATTTCTAATGCAGAAGGTTCAGCTCTCGGGAGGAGGCTTTCTTCAGAAATCATTCAGAGTTACTTGATATACTGAGTCAACAGCTTATTGGATAAAGTGATTCAGTGACAAGAAAGGAAGAAAGGGAATGACAGAGAGATAGAAAAGAAAGGACAAGGAGCAGTAGAGACCCTCTGGGCCTCAAGGGGCGGGGGGCACAGCAAAGGCTTGGCAGTCACAGCTCTACCAGTCACATGCAGTATCACACCAGGCTCTTCTGAAAAGGCCTCTATGAGAGTTGTTCCCCCCCCGCCCATGGGAGTTTTTGAGTCTTTTTTTTTTTTTTTTTTTT
>NDGM011167037.1:0-12950 GCA_002564305.1 Octomys mimax | reverse complement strand
TTGGTGGTTTTGTTTTTGTTTTGCAGTACTGGGAACTGAACTCAGGACCTTGCGCTTGCCAGGCAAGCGCTTATTCTACTGAGCTGTCTCCTGGGGCCCAGGCTTTTGCTTTTGAGTTTTTGTGTTTAGTTTATTTTTTATTTATTTATTTATTTTTTAATGTATTTGGTACAGGGTCTCACTATGCAGCTCGGACTCCTGTTTTCAGCCTCCCCAGCACTGTGATTACTGACATGTGCCACCATGCCTGGACTCGGTGGCATGCTCAGGGGTGGGGCCAGTGTGACCTGTGGTGTCAGGGTGGTTTTGAGGTTTTGGTTTTTTTTTAAACATGTGAGAAATAACAGCAGGTTTGCATACTAATGGGAACCATCAAGGGGAGAGGCAAAAAGTGACACACAAAAGAGGAAAAAGAATTGCTGGGACCAGGGTGCCCTAGAGCTTGAGAGAAGGCCCTCCACGTGCCTATAAGACTGACCAGGACTTAGGCCATGAGGCAAATCCAATCTCAGAGGAACGAAGCAAACAGAACTATTCTCTGACCATGACATAAGAATGATCATTAGAAATCTCATACATCTTGATCCTGATTTTTTTTTTTTTTTTTAAATTTTTGCACTGGGGGATAGAACTCAGGACCTTATGCTTGCCAGGCAGGCACTTATGCCACTGAGCTATCTCACCAGCCCCCTCTCATACATCTTGAAAATAACAAGCTCCATAATCATGGATCCAAAATATGATATAAGATAGCAAATATTTTAAGCTGAAAATAAAAATGTTATATATTTGAACTAGTAAGATGCTGCTAAAGCAGTACTTAGAGAAAATGTCATAGCTCTTAATGTCTTAAATGTTTAAAGAGTACTGAAACTCAATATTCACTCCACAATGTGTTTTAAAGTCAAAATAAGTGGAAAAAATTATAAGGATATAAACTGTAATCAGTAATACAAAAATATACACATGCATACATACAATATGGAAAGAATAAAAAAAAATTAAGTCTAAAATTAGTTATTCAAAAAGACTAAAAAAACCCCAAAATCACAATAAAGAAGGACAAGGCACATGTAACTAGAATTAGGAATTGCTAATCATTTAATACTTGATGCTACAGGCAATACAAAAGATGTTTAAAGAATGTTATGAGAATATATGAGGATATATTTAGAGAATATTATGAATATTATGTCAATTTTAAACTGCAGTTAAAACGAACAAATTCCTAAGAAAATATAATTTACCAAAACTGATTAAAGAAATAAAAACCCTAAATAATCCTGTAGGCACTGACATATTGAATTAATTGTTTAGAATGTTTAAACTGTTCCCGCAAAGAAAAGGCCAGTCCCAGATGGCTTTTCCAGTGATTTCTACTCCTTAATTCAAGGAAGAAATAATTCTAATCTTACATCGCATTCTAGAAACAAGAAAAAGAAAGAGATTACTCTCCAATTCATCGAATAAGTAAGGCTACGAAAACCCTAGTATTAAATCTCAAGGGAGACAGTAAGATGAAGGAAAATTGCATGTTAATTTCATTCAAGGACACAGATGTAAAAATTCTAAATAAAATATTAACAAATTGAATCCAGCAGTATGTAATTGGGAAAAATACATTATGAACAGATTGGCTATATCCACAAAATTCAAAGTTGGCTTAACATTAGAAAATCACTTAATGCTATTCACCACATTAGTAACTTTAAAAAGAAAATAATAGGATCATCTCAATAATTGCAGAAAAAATCTGATAAAAATTTAATATTCATTCATGACTTAAAATGAAAACTCTTAGTCAACCTGGAAAAGAAAGGAGCTTCCTTAAAGTGACAAAGAGCACTCACACAGAGCCAGCAGTGCATATCACAGTTGGTTAAATGTTGCAAGTCTTCCCTTGGATACCAGAAGCCAGACAACAAGGTCTGCCATGACCACTCCCGTTTAGCATTGTCCTAAAGAAGTGCGCCAGCATGAAAAGGCAAGAAAATTAAATCAAAAGATTAAGGATTTATGAAAAGAGCTGTGCCATGGTTCAAATGTATTCCCCAACAGTTCACTTGCCATAACCCTGGTTCCTCAACATGACAGTGTGGGCAAGGGGACCAAGAGATGGCCCTTGGGGCAAGGGGGCAGAATCCTAACGAATGGACTAATGCCTTCTCTGGACAATGGGTTATCACCGCTGTTTTAGGAGGTCTCCCTTTTCTCTCTTCTGCACAAGCCCCCTCGCCCTTCTATTTTTCACCATAAACTAAGAACACAAGAACCTCACCAAAGTCAGAGACAGGTGCCTGATTTTGAACTTCCCAGCCTCCAGAACCATTAGCCAAAATAAACTTCAGAAACTACCCAATCTCAGATGTTACAGCAACAGAAAACTGAGACAAGCTGATACCACACCCAGGTTCACTTCCAGCCCACTCAGCCACTCCCACTTCTTATCCAATTTCACCTGTCTTCAACCCCCCCACCTGCCAAGCCTCCATGGGCACACTCCCTCCATTGGGCCTCTATGGGCACACTCCCTCCCTGGCACCTCTGCTTTCCTTTGCCCTCCACCATGGTGTGTGTCTGACTCCCCTTCCTAAAGTCCTAGAGGCCTCCATGAGGCTGCTCTGTGAGTTGTACCGTGCCCACCACAAATCTTCAGGTCCTTTTGGGCAGGATGACACAGACACATCTCCCTGTTCTGCAGCACAGCATGCCCCAGGGAGCACTTGCTGGATGATAAGGACTGAATGGCACAGAGTGAGGGGTCTGCCCACTCTGACATGCACCAGCTTCTCTCTCCTGCCCTGCAACAAGCAGCTACTTCTGCTGACCCTTGCTTCTGGGCACTGAGTCTGGCTTCCCCTGGTGGGCTGACAATGGCCACAGAGGTAGAAGCCCACAGGGGATAAGGGAGCAAGCTCAACCTGCTTCTAGGAGCAGCCTCTAAAGGGAGCTGTGTGGGAATGGGTGCCCAGGGGGTGGAGCTGACAGGATGTAGGGGCTGGGAGTCTTCCTTCTGGTGGGCTCCTGAGGTTTAAGCAAGGCACATGAGTGAGCATCACGATCACAGAGGTCACTCCTCCAGCTGTGAAAGCCATGGACCCTCCTCCAAGAAATGTGCAATCATGTGCCAGAGGGCACACATAGCTTCAAGGCTACCTGTGAACCCCAGGTTTAAGAATCCAAAGTGTAGATTGTGTGGGTTCAGGGTAGGAAAAGCACAGCAAAGATCCACTTGCTGCCCGCTTTCACCTCCAAACACTAAATACTCATGCCAGATCCAAGTTGACCACTTGGATGAACAGGCAGGTGCTGCAGATACACTGTGCCAGGGCCCCACTGGCAGCAACTGCAGCACAGGGCATAAGCTGACCCCACCATCAAGGGAATGTCAACTTCCCCATGGCAGCACCCCAACGCTACCACCTGCAGAGCACCCTAGGAGTCAGGTGGTGATGGCAAGGCAAGGGCTCTATGAGCAGGGGAGAAGGGGCTTGGGAAACAGGACACGCATGTGCAGAGGACAGATGGGGGCAGGAAAGAAGCTGGCATTTCCTGGGCCTAGCTAGGACCGACTAGACATGGACCCCTGCAGGCCAAGTATGGGTGGGAGACAACCAGGTCCCAGTCTGGTTTAGAGATCACTACCTGGGTATGAAGAAAGCTACACTATGGTAGCAGCTGCCACACAGGAGAAGCTGTGGCTACTGTGACGCGAGCCAGGGCTCCTGGCCTTGGGGCACTGTACATGGCAGCAGAAGCAGGAAAGGCATCTCTGGAGGAAGGGACAGTTCCTTTTCCCTTTCATTTAGACAGACACTACCACAGACCTGCCTGGTTGGTGCTGAACACAGAAACAGTACAAGGCAAGGGTGCCCACCAGCTCACTACCAAAGCAGCAAATGTAACTTGAGTATCTGTAAGCCAAAACTCCAAAATCTGAAATACTTGAGAATTAAAAAAAAAAAAAAAAATTAAGCACTGATAGAATACTTGAGAAACTCTGAATTTTGTAGTATTTCTGATTTCAGATAAAGGGTACAGGTGATAAAAGCTTAGGCAAGTATCTCGAAATCTGAGAACCCCACTTCCAACCCAAAGCACTCCACATAAAGGATGCTCAGGCTACATACTTGGCCTTGGCTGCAGGAAAGGCTGAACAAAACAAAAGTCAGTGCACAGGGGCAGGCTTCCTCCAGGTGGGCCAGAGCCCCAACTGGTCAGGGCCCCAGGTCCCACCTTCGCTGAGACACTAGGCCCAACCAACAGAGAGAAAACCAGGGATTGCTGCGAAGTCAACATCCACAGGGACTGGCTGTACCTAAGCCTGGCCTTTCTCTCCTCATTACACAATCTTGCTGTCTCCCAAACCCCAACATAGCCACTGAGGGACAGTGGAGCAATGGCAAGCACTCTGAACTCATGCCCACAGCAACAGGTCACCGAGCAAGACAGGAGACTGTCCAGCCCTCAGCCAGGCTCCTACCCTTTCAGAGGTCTTCCTTTCAGTATCAAAGGCTGCTCTCTGTCCTTGCTTCCAGTGACCCAGAGAAGCAGCAGCTACCCAGGAGATTAAGCCCAGCCACGCTCTGAGTGGGCCTGTGCTCCTCAGGGCTGGCACAGACACCCCGTAAATCAATCAGTAAATTCCAAGCAGATGCGCACAAGTTGTTTTAGTTGGAACCTAGGCCCTTCTCTGCGGCTGCAGTGAGACCAGACCCTCAGGTGATTCACAGTGTGACAGAGGCTTAGAGCTGGATCCACCAGAGGGTGACGATATTTCCTTTCCTGTCTTACATCGGAGACAGGGTGGGGATATTTTTTTCTGGGCCAACAGTAAACCCAAGTTTACTCAGTGAATATTTATAGACCCCCCCCCCAGGCTTATAGGAGCAAGTATCAAGGACTTTGGGGCTATAAGGTACATAGATGCTTTCTCCCTAGCTGTCCCACTAAGGAAGATAGGAGACTATAGACGGTTAAAAGCTGTGGCTTTGCTGCCCTTGGTCCTGGCTGGGGTAAAACCCCAAGTCTGACACTGCTGAGGTTTAAAGTAATATACATGAAACACTTACATAGGGTCCAGCACATATTAATTACTGAGTAAATGAATTGTCACCATCAACGTGAATACTAAGGATTGTTCAGAGAAGGGACACAGCTCACCCAGGAGCCCAGAGCAGAATACCCTTAAAGCAGAAGGTGACCCAGAGTACCCGGCATCAGGTCGCAGCTCTCTTTAGAAGGCTGCACAAAGCCTCTTTGTGAAGAAGGAAAGCAGCTGTGTATGCAGCCAGGACAGGTGAGTGACATGGCCCCTTTCTGTGGTAACGGAATGGGAATTCTGGCAACCCGGCCTAACAGCATCTGGGACTCCATGCCTCTTTTGGCTAATGTCCACCCCTGCCTGTCCTGGGTCTCAGGTTCTCATGGGACACCTGGGGGTGGGTGGCAGAATTTCTTCAGTCCCTGACACTGTTTATGATAATTAATCTCGGCTGTCCACTTGACTGGCTTGAGAGACATCTAGGGAATCAGTGAGGCACACTTCTGGGTCATGGGACTGTCTGGTTCCTGGCCCCCTCCTTGCTGGCTCTTCCCCGGCTCTCTGCATCCCAGCTGCCATGCGGTGAGCAGTTTTCCTCCCACTGCCTTCCACCAAGCTGTTCCTGCCTTGCTGCCAACCAACCATGGACTGAAAACTCCGGAAACCATGAGCCAAAATCCACCTGTCCTCCCTCAAACTGCAGCTGTCAGCTATTTTGTCCCAGCAAGGGGAAGCTGACCAACGCATTGCTCTTCTACAGAGCCTGAACCTCCAGGCCCAAGAGTATGTGGAAGCCACAACCATACGGCCAAGCCCACTGTGTACAGGCAGCATTCAGGGCACTTGGCTCTGACTGTCTCTCCAATTTCAAGCCTTACCAGGGAGGGAATATCATCATTATGCCTTTTGCTGTTACACAGAGGACAACTGTCACCAACACAGAGCTAGGACATGAAACCCAGGCAGTGGCCATTCTGTTGCCCCTCCACCTCCTCAGTAAACACACACACACACACACACACACACACACACACCTATACTTAGGTAGCTCCCAGAGGATGGGCTCAGCTGAGATGCACACAAGGAGAGATGGTGGGAAAGATGGAGCCAAGAACAAGCTCAGGCCACTGCATGGTGAAGAAGCAGCTTCAAAGGCAAGGAGCCAAACAGGGCACCTGCAAAGCATGGGGCCCACCATCCACCTCCTGGTCCCTGATGCTGAAGATGCCTATGGGCAGGATCTGGGGTTACTGACTCCTTGGAAGTGCAGGAACACCCAGCTCAGGCTCTGCACTAAACGGGTGCTCAGCCCACCGAGGGCAGCTGGGCTGGACCTTGGGACTGTCCTTGTCTCTCCAAGTCTGTATCTTTCTCTGTGAACGGGATGAAAACACCTGCCTCACAGGTTGTCCAAGTGACACAGCCCCTGCCCACAGGAGCATAGGGAATAACCAAGACTCATGCTGAGATGCAGGCTGCAGAGGTCTCAGCTTGGTCTTGCTCCACCTCTCACCACAACCAGTATTTGTGGAGCAGCCAAACCTGACCTACACAGTGGTCTGGCTCTTCGCTGCCTCTGGATCTCGGCACTTCACACTCCTGTAGCCTGCAGCATCCTTCCTTGACCCTTTTCTTGGTAAACTCCTGCTCTTTCATTACTTGAAAGCCACCTCCTCCAGGAAGCCTCTCCTGTTGTAAGATAGCTGGCACCTCTTCTGGCTCTCACTGCTGCTGGTCTTTTTCTCCCAGCCTGGGGGACCCAGAAGTTATACATACTCATCCCTAGATTCCTGATGTTTTGTCTTGGGGCCCACAAGGGTCCATCCCAGAGCAGATGTTTGGTGGTCATCTGGGGCATGAGTCAGTAATTCACCAACAGACGATGTAGAGCTGGGTGACCAGGCATCTCCCTGAAGACCTGGCCCTGTGCCTCCCCAGAGTGATGCCCTCTCTGCTCTCTGAAGGCATCCTGCCATCTGCCTCCCTCTCCCTTGTCTCTACCGGACACCTGCTCCAACATCATCTCTGGGCTGGATCCCTGGGACGCAGAAATGAACCAGATGGCCTCATTGTCCACTGTGAATCCCAGGTACGTCTCCTTTGAGCTCCCACTAGTCACCACATTCCACACATTGGGAATGCACTGGAAGGGAGCAGACTGACACCCAGAGGGCCACCTGTCAGCCACCACCAGGACAGGCTGCCAGAGCTGACTCTGCAAAGAGATAAAAGCCCAGGAAACAAGAGCATGCAAGGGAGGGAAGGAAAAGGGGGAGAAGGAAAAAATAATTTTTAAAAAAGAGTACTTTTGGTATTTGTTTTCAAAGTCACTGACGAAAACCAGATTTGAAGTTTGGGGTAAAAAGGGATTTAGGCCTTTCAAATTCCACTCTCCACTAATTGACTGCAGTTTCCTTTGAAAAAGCCCCCAGCTCTTCTGAAAAATCAGCAGCCCAGCTGGGACTCTGCATCCAGCAGCATCCAGGCCTCCTGGCTCCACAGGGTCGCCCGGCTGGTGAGCTCTGATGACAAGCTGTCCGGCAGCATGCTGGGACTCCAAGGATGGCTCACTCAGAATCAGGTCCTGTGCCAAGCACTCCCCAGGGAAGAGACCGAGTCAGGAGTCAAACCCAGGTCAGTCTGACCCAGTGCTCCGCCATGGGCTTCCTGCCTCTCACAGTGCCTGTGGCTTTTCTGAGGCAGTGGTGAGCCACAGCAGATTAGAGCACAAAACCCCTGGGACGTAGGTTTTCCCAGAGCAGAAGTAAAGCTGCTGATCCAGCCAAGTACCCGTGCCCCTCCCACTCTGCCTGTGTTTCCCATTCCTCTTCTCCCCATCTGCACAGAAATGTCTTCAACTCCAGCCTTGCATCCCTGCTCACCTGGCCTCAGTGAAGTCAGTCAACAGCTTCTCTTTGGTGCAGCTCAGAAACAAACATCTCTGCTCCTACTTTGCACACGGGGAACCCTAAACCCATAGGCTCCCGAGACCCATCCACATCCTGCCAACTCTCATGCTGAGGCCTCTCGAGGCACAGGGACGTGCCCAGGGCCACTTGTCACTCTCAGCCCAGACCTGCTGCACCCTGTTCCTGGCCCAGCCTTTCCATTTGGTCAGAGTGCAGTATTTGCTCTCCCAGAGCTGTGAATCTGAAAAGCAGCAAAGCAAGAATGTCCTGGTAAATTTCACCTGTCCATCCACAAGTGAGAAAGCCTGCGGCCCCCTATGCAGCCTGGACTCCTGTTGTGCACACACTGGTTTCTGCCTGCAAAGTTCATCCCCATGGAAAGCCATGCCCAGGCCAGGATGCTCCACTGCCCGCCCACTGCACATCCTCCTGCCACCACCTCCTCCTGGGCTGGCCTCCCTCACCCTTCTGGCAACACAGAGATGACTGTGCCGGTTCAGTGGGTCCTAGATGGTAAGTTCACCCTGTAAAGGGACAGCATTTCCCAGCAACATCCAAGTACCTGCTAGGGGTACGCGGGCAAGGTCTGTACCGAGAAGCAGAAAGACCAGAGAAAGGGGAGTCCTCTGCAAGGGCCTAGGTGCAAGTTCTGACTCCACCAGAGCTGGCTCATTGTGTGACCTTGGGGATTCAGTTCCCCTCTCTAGGCCTTGGGATCCTCTCCTAAAAAGATGGATGGTGGTGGAAGGGGAGTCAGGGTGTGCAAAGTGGGAACCCAAAGCCAGAGGAGGTACATGGGCACTATTTCTGTTGTACACAGTGAGGTGCAGGCCTAGCGTGACACCACCTGTTGCACTGAGTATCACCCCCTGGGCTGACCCCACAGCTCTCATTGACTGAATGTCTGTTCTACCAGCTCCTTCCAGGGCCTCACAGACCATTCCAAGTCCAGAACACCTCAGCAGCCCAGCAGCACAGGGCTCCCTACGGTCAGGCCACACGCTGCCCCTGCTTCTGCTCCCCATTACAATAGCTAGGGTCCTTCAAATCAATCAGGCTAATGAGATCTGAGGAACAGAAATCTGACAGAGGGGCACTGTAATTATAAACATCAGTGGTTTCTAATGCTGGGTCAGGGCAGATTTTATGAAGGTGAGCGACTGGGAGACTGTGGATACTGTGCACTGACCTCACCAGCACCAGCCCTCGGGAGTTTCCAGTGGAGCACAGCACGTGAGGATTCACATCACTTCCACCGCAGCCACTAACCTTTCTAGCTCCCAACCTCATCATGCCCTTTGGGGACCGCTAATGGGCACCCACTCACCTCCACAGGCAACAGGACTTGGCAAAGGTGGTGGGTACTGCCATCTTCCCCTCCATCCTGCATCACCTAGTTCAAGGGGCACTTCCTCCAAGAAGCCTTCTAATCACATCCACTGTGCTCTGGGGCTTATCTGCCCAGCCTCACCTATGCTAGCTCCATCTTCTCTGGTGTCTTCTACACAAGCCATTTCTGAGTTCAGAACAGTTTCCCCAGCAGCTTCAACAACACCACTCACCCTTCTCATCTCACACCTGACACCACCCCACTCCAGGCTGCCTGGGCTGCAGCCCCTGCACACAGCTGTGAGTTCCCAAATCTGGGAACTACCCTAACCCGGAAGTCTTCTGCCCCAGTGCCCACCTAGGTGCTCAAGGAAGGTAAGAAGAAATTTGTTCTAGCATCATCAAATTGGCCAGTGGCCAGGACAATTTTAGATTACCGACTGGCCTGGGACCTCTAGATCCTATCTTCCCGGCCCCAGGTACCTGCATGAATCCAGCAGGCTCTGTTGCAGCCCCAAAGCAGAGGCTTCATATGGAAGGAATCAAAAGGGCTGGGGAGTCAAGTATCAGTTAGAACAGACACTTTATTATCCCAGTCATAAACCTGATTTACACTCAGGTTGCTTCTTTCCAGAAGCTCTGTAAAGCTTTAACTCTGCCCCAGCAAGCCTTAGGAACAAACCTTCAGAGAAACAGGAAATGGCCCATTATGATGGGGGAGCCCCCCCCCAAAAGCCTTTGGCCTCCAGGTAACCCAGGGTGGAGTCACCTGAGCTCAATCTGGAGAGGATGGGCCCTGGCAAAGGCATGGCACGAGCCCCGAGGCCAGGGTTCATGGCATCACAGGATGCACAAGCAGTGTGGTCTTGATGAGCTCCTCATGGATGGATCCTACTACAAACACAGGGCAGGAGGAGTGAGCCAGAGCTAAGGTTCTAGAACACAGCAGAGCATCTAGAGCCTGGATCTTAAAGCTATGTGACCAGCAAGTGACTGATGCTCTCCCTGCCTCACTTCCTGCACCATTAACTTCAGGGACCAGCCTAAGGAGGGTGCCCACCTCAAGACTGCATGAGCACTCGGGGTGCACAGAGAAGGGGGTGCACACAGAGAGCTCACTCTACTCTGTTCCTGGGCTCTCACCACTCCCAGCCATCTGATACAGAGAGGTGAGAAGAAGGCCCTTCAGACACCAGTGTCTAAATAACCCCCAAACTTGGAGTGGTGGCACACACCTGTAATCCTAGCACTCGGGAGGCTGAGGCAGGATTGTTTTGAGTCCAAGACCAGCCTGGGCTACAAAGTGAGCTCAAGGCCAACCTCAACTGCATAGTGAGATCCTGTCTCAAAAAGACCAAAATAAATAAATAAAAATAAATAACCCCTCCCACCAAGACCACCTAGAATGTATGTATAGTCTCCATATTACACAGAAGAGTAAGCATGGGAGGGGCCTCACAACCTGTTACCCAGTGAACTGGGAATCCAGCCCTGGAGTCCCAGCACCAAGCCCAGTGCTCTTTTCCTGACACAGAATGTCCCAGGCCAAGTCATTTGGAAAGAAGGGACAAAGTTGGGGAGGAAGCCAAAAGCCATCCTAAAGTCAGCTCACATACTGGAAGATGTCACTACTAGATACTTTGTGTCAGCCAACCAACCTCTCTGTCCCTCCACCACCCCAATCACCAGCTCCCACAGGGATCAGGCTCTCTGGGCATGCTCCACTCCTTCTGTCATCCACTCAGGCCTCCACTCTGCGCAGCTCCTGCCACCCAAGGGGCCCCTGAGCCACCCAGCTAAAACCACACTGCATCCCATCCACCTCCAAAGGCCTGCTTTGATCATAGTCACCACTTTTCATACTTCAAATGCAAACTTTATTTTTATTTTTGTTTATTTATTAAGTAAAGGGTCTACAGGATCTCACTATACAGATTGGACTCATAGTGATCCTCCTGTTTTCAGCCTCCCAAGCGCTGAGATCATAGGCATGCCACAACGCCCAGTCTCAATCGCCATCTCAATCGCCGGATCAAATCCCAGTCGCTGAGTCTGCCTAAGCAGAAGCTTTAGTCCGCTGAGCTATCTGGCCAGCTTTCCAGATGCAATCTTTTTTTGTTGTCGTTCAGTATGGGGGATTGAACTCAGGACTTTGTGCCTGCCACAGATGCAATCTTAATGACCTGTTCTTCATTAAATATTATTACGCACCTAGGATGGACCAGGAGCTGTTGTGAACATTTGGGAAATGACACTACAAAACAGATCCAAATCCATGCCCTTCTGGAATGGATGTAACAGGAGGGAAATAAGCCATAAATAATAAATGTGGTCAACAAATAAAATGCATGGTGGACCAGGGTTAGGGCCAGCTTGCCTATTTGCTGGTTTGTAACTTGCCTCTACAAAAATATGAGTCACAAAGGCAGCACTTGGTCTGAGGTGATCACCACTGTCTTTCAGAACAGGGGTTGGTGACTACAGGTACTTAGTAAATGTCAGCAAGCTGATGAATTAAAGAAACCAAAATTGTACCTGCCACACTGGCCTCCTGCCTAACCTCATGCAAAGCAAACCCAATTTGGCCTCGGGGTCTTTGCCTATATTATGTGCATCCTACCCTCAATGGTCCTCCAGAATCTCCAGGAGACCATCTCCTTTGTCAGATTGTGAACACGGAGGGCTTTCCTGGATGTGCTATTCTAAAATGCCACATCTCCTCCCCAATACTGCCTCCCTGGCCCACTTATGCTTTCTCCATGGTACTCATTACCAAGAGACACCATGTGTTTCCTACCTTACTGCCTCTGCTCAGGAGAACATGCTGGAGTTTGGGGACTAGGCTGTTTACCCCACTGATCAATCCCAACACCTGGGAGAGGTGCTGACACACATCAGGAGCCCAGGAAATGCTTATGGAAGGGGTGAGTACCTCTTGCTCAGATTGTGTAGTTCAAGAATGGCAAGCCAGGATAGCAGGGCAGGGTGAGGCATGGCCTTCCCAACAGCAAAACCCCTGCAAGCCACAGCTCCAGAGGCACAGGCCAGCGAGGACAGAAGGGCCCTACCAGCCCACCTTTCATGAGGCAGCATGTCCAGTTACTTCATCATGACCCCCAGCAGTAACCCTGATCATCTCCACTATGCTCAAGAGGAAAACAGAGGCACAGAGAAGCCAAGCAACTTGTCCAAGGAGGCACCACAGCTGAGATCTGAACCTGAACCTACCTAATTCCTTTCAGGTCTTATTCAGTCAAAGGGATATAGACCCGCTGCTGTGCCCTGTGCTCAGGCCTCAGGGATTCAGCTTGAAGAGAAAGGCAGGGATGTAGACCTGGAAAGGAGTATACTTAAGAGGGAATAGAGTGTATGTGAGACTGGAGGAAAGAGTTACATCCAGGTGGAGACCATAACATGAAGCTGAATCAACATGGGACTCTAATCGTGAAAGGATTTCTCATGAGTCACTTGGGAAGCTGGGACCACCAGAAAGGCAAAAACCAACAGGCTGGGTGGACAGGACAGTATGGGAGCAGTGAGGGGTTCATCCCTGGGATGGCTCAATCCCTAGGATGCATGCGCATGCTCTAGAAACCATCTGGAAAGGAGACTCCACATGTCCTTCAGCCCAGAAAAATCACACTTCAGGGACACCCTAGAACACTGGT
>NDGM011167035.1:0-10591 GCA_002564305.1 Octomys mimax | reverse complement strand
TAGTTCAGCTTGTTCCAAGTAGGTGCTTTAGACCACTGAGCCATCTCGCCAGCCCCCTTTTTGCCTCTTAAAACTCAAGTGAGTAGTCTCTTGTGGTCCATATCAAGCTGGACCAGGCATAGATAGAAATTCTGGGAAATGTAGTTTTGGCTTCCAGAAGATGACCCAATACACGGTTCCCATAGATCACTCCTTGTCCTTTTGGCATCTATTCATATATCCCTTTTAAATATAGTTAATTTAATTTCCAAATAAAAACAATAGAAAAGCCATGCTCTTCCCAAACTTAATGTAATTGTATTTGTCACACCCCAAATATACAACTGTCCTAAGAGAGGATACACAATTTCCTCACTTGATCTTTGAAGAAATTAATTTCTCTTGTAGTGCAGTCACATTCTGCATTTGATGTACTGTATTGTAATTTCAGTACTGACTTATAAAATTAACTGTCAGTATATTTTATAACAAACTTTAGAGGATTAGGGGAGAAGCAACCAGTTGATATATGCAAAAGGGTATGTATTTGATATGGAAATAAAAGAAACAGATGCTCACAACTCCCCATAATCAATCACAGTATGATTATTACTTGTAAATACTTATTTCTACTACCTACACTATACTTTTTGGATTATCAAGCTTTGTGCTCAGTGAAGTGACAAAATTTCCATCCCTGGGTATTCATGTTTCCTTCTGTTTGGGGCTGTTATGGGGTTTCAACTGATTTCAATCACAACTCAAAGATCTCTGGCATTCCAGAATGTTTTATCCTGACCTTCCTTGGAGAACAGCAACCCAGTTTCCTCTCATTAGTCGGGATCACCTACCCTAGAAGACACATAAATCCCCCTTTCCACCTCTATTCTTTGGAACAAGTTGCACTAGTTATCCAAGCATCCTTCTCTCCTTTCATTTTATGGAAAGCACTGCAATGTAACCTGGTTGAAGCTTTGCTAAGATCTCTGAGAAAGCTTTCTTTCTTTAAAAGCTATGATTTCTAGGCAAATATACTGTAGAGATGATTTTTTAAAAGCCAGATTTCGTACAGCCTTTGAAGGGTAATCTCACAGAGTGCCCATGTCCATCCCTCAATTTTCAGATCTACATACAAGAATACAAGAAAAACAGGATAAACTTGGATCTTTAACTTAAAAGATCATTGAGGGCATTATTCCATGCCATTAAGCTAAGTCTGCTGCCTGGAACCATAGCTGTCATCAAATGGCCATGCCAATGTTCTTTAAGAATTATGATAAATATAAGACCAAGAAACTGCACCACCGTGTGTCCACTGTCTCACTTTCCATGGATGGTATCAGTTGGACTTTTACTGCTAGAATTCATGCTGCCTCGAAAAACATGACAGTAAATAAGATCTACAAGAAATTCTTACAATAAGACTACAAATAAATGATCAGGGCAGAAAGATCACAGGTAAGGAAGGTAAATCATTATCCAGAGTGAACATGTATTCTAGTGAGATCAAAAGACTGCATTGTCTAATTTTGTTTTGATTTCATTTCAGTTGTTTTGTTGTATTTACTTTTTTATTTATCTGTTTGTTTTTCCATATAGTTCAGGCTGCTCTTCACCTAGCAGAGATCTTCCTGCCTCTGACTCCCCAATGCTGGGATTACAGGTGCATGTTACCATGCCCAGTGCTTGCATCTTTCTTAATGGACTTGGTCCTGTGATATCACACTGACACATAGGGGCTGGTGTGTTTGTTGTACTGTTTCCTGCAGAATGGTGCAGATAATGAAGAAGTAGGTCATGAGATGTCCGTGAAGTAATTCTCTTCACTTTACCATCTTCTGTTTGATTAGAATTCACATGGGAACAAATGCTTTCACACTGTGTGACTGCTTAGTACTGTGAACTAATTGGAGTTAATTTTCATGAAAGATTTAAGGTTTGAGATAAGACATTTTTAAATGTAGATATCTATTTACTAAAAAGAAACTAGGTATTGAAAAAGACTATTCTTTTGCTTTTGAAGTGTTTTTTTTTTCCTTCGTCAAAGATTAGTTGTTCATGTATTAATAGGCCAAGCCCATTTCTAGGCTTCCCATTCTTTTCTATTGATGCTTGTCCATTTATCAATGGCACTGTCATTTGATTAATGTAGATTACAGTTTTTAAGTCAATTCTTTGACTTTGCCCTCTTCCCATGTTATATTTATTTGGGGTCTTTGGCCTTTAGCACCAGGTTTTCATGCCCACAGAGTGATTTTTCTGGGACTTTTATTAGGATCATTTTAGACAGATAAAATTAATAATTATATACATAATATTCAACTGTGGATATGCTTGAACTCTGGCTGGAAACACAGAAAGAAGGTAAGAACAGATAAAGCGTAGCAATTAGAAAAACAGGCAGACTATTTGAACAAATGTCTTACCAAGAGAGATCTCTACATGCCAAATAAGCATATAAAATTGTGCTCCATATAAAATAGCACTAGCGAAGGGCAAATTATCAATAATGACTACTACATACCTTTTAAAATGCCTAACATTCCAAACACTGACAACACCAAATGCTCTCAAGAACATTGGAATACAGGAATCTGAGGCAGAAGGATTTTTGAGAGACTGAGGCCAGCCTCGGCTGCATAGTGAGTTCAAGGCCAGACTGAATGACACAGTGAGATTCTCTCTCTCTCTAAATAAATAAATAAAATATATCTATGTCAAAACAACATGGAACAATGGAACTCATGTGTATTGCTTGTCAGAATGTAGAATATACTGCTTTTGGGGAGATTTCTTATAAGCTAAGCATAGCATTAACATACTGTCCAACAATTATCTTTGTTGGTATTTTTTTTCAAATGTGTTGAAAACTTACGCCCACACAAAAACCTGCACATACACGTTTCAAATAGCTATCTATAAGTTGGAAGGAACTAGGATGTTCTCCAAAAGGTAATAAGCAAACTGGCATGCCCACGTGTTGGGCTAGTATTCAGTGTTAGAAAGAAATCCCGGAAAAGCCTCGGAGGAAATTTAAATGCAGGGTGTAGGATCCAGCTCCAGGCCAAGAATGCTAGCTGTTACTTTGCAGTCTAGTCTTCCATAAGCAACCACAGAAAACTTCATGGGGTCCTTCAGAGCCTCTCTCTGCCCACCAGATGTGGTGCACACTCCAAAAGCATTCTCCATTAGGGGATCCCATTCTCAACCCCACTACCTTGCCCACTCAGATGCTCACCCACCTGTCTTCAGGACCTTCGAGACACTTCTCCACTCTGACTTACCCTTCAGTCCTTCTGCAGTCCTCAATCACTTGCTTCTCCCGGGGCTCCCCACCAGGTTCATTAAATAGCAGCAGCCTTGCTCAGGGCTGCCTTGACAGTGACACGAGCCTCCCATCTGCACCCTCACATCTCACCTTCGCCAGCACCATTCCATGGAGAAAACAGTAGGACCACTGGTACTTTATCCCTCTTGCTCCTGCTTATCCATTCCAGTAAGAAATTAAAGACCTGTCACTGACTGCAATTTGGGCTCACTGTCTCAGTGGACCACCTCAACATCTGGCTCCTCAGTCCCTTCCAGCTCAACTCTTGACACACATTACTTAGCAAAAGAGGCCAGCCTCAAAAGGCTACGTTCATCTATAATTGCCCCCGAAATGACAACTGGGAAAGCTGATACTATACACTCAGTAAAATGCCAGTGCTGTCTAGGGTTCAAGATGAAGAAGAACAGGTGGAACACAGGAGTCTTTTAGGGTGGAGAAACTACCTTGTAAAGTACTATGACAAACATATAAAATATTATTTGTGCACCAAAGCCATGGAACTACATCACACAAACAGTTAACCATAATATAAACTGGACTTTTGCTAAAAGTAATGTGTCAAGGGCTGGCGAGATGGCTCAGTGGTCTAAAGCACCTACTTGGAACAAGCTTGGCAAAGCACAGGGACCGTGGTTCGATCCCCCAGCACCGCATGCCAGCCAGCCCTGCCCCCTGGTGGGCTGATCTGGCCGCGCGCGCACACACACACAATAAATAAATAAATGTTTAAAAAAAAATAAATAAAATAAAATAAAAGTAATGTGTCAAGACTAGTTCTCAGAAATCCATTTCACTAGACAAAATATTAATGATGAAGTAAACTGTTAGGAACATGGTGAGGAGTTGAAAGGATGCATGAGAATTCCCTAAACTGTCTCTACAGTTTTCTGTAAGTTTAGAACTGCCAGAAAGTTAAAAGTACTAATTGCAAATATATCCACTAAGAGATTTTTCCATTATTATGGTCCTTCACGGACACCTTGATGAGAACATAGTGCTGGATATGCTGCCAGGCCATATTTAATTTTCTGCAGTCATTAGTCATAGGATGTTCTCCTTGAGCCCATAGTTGTAGGTGAAGAGGAAGAAAGTATATGCATGAATATGGGACATAGTAACCTCTATCATTTATTCATGTGACTTATTGAAAGGTGTCTCATACAGATTTCTTCTGCTGGATGATGGCCAGCTGCTGTGAATGCGCCACTCAATGACTTGGTAGGAAAGAAAACACCACCCAGAATATAATAAAAACCTCCAAGTCACATAGGAACGTGTTGACCCATGGTTAAACATGTTTCTATCAATGCCAGGAGTAAAACCCAGTAGTAACACAAAAGCTATTTGAAGTTAGTAATCAAACAGAGAACAGTTATCTGTAGGAGATGGCATAGCTTCTCTCTAAATTCCTGACTCTATATTGTATCTAGATCAACTGCACAGGTTTTTCTTATTCTAAACCCTACTCAAAAGTAGCAGCTTTGGCTGTCCAAATAGCTCAGCAGATTAAAGCACCTGCAAGCAGGTGCAGGGGCCTGAGGTTCAATCCCTGGGCCTGCTGTGCGCCTCCCCCAGGGAGTGCTCAAATGGCAATTGAGACTGGGTGTATTGGCGTGCGCCTGTAATCCCAGCTCTTGGGAGGCTATAAACAGGCAGATCACTATAAGTCTGATCTAGTAGTGAGACTCTGAATACCCTGTAGGTCCTTTCCTAAAATACAAACAAGCAAGCAAGCAAGCAAACAAACAAACAAAACTAGCAGCTTCTTAGATTATTCATTTTCATAGATTGTAACTAACAGGTCCAAGTAAGATGTACTGTAATCCTAAAATTCAAAGAGGGATATTGATGTACTTTTTCTTAGTAAACAGATGTAGATATTTGTCTCTATCTTACAGGGACTATCTTGTCTTGCCCTAGATCCTTGGGTCCCTACAAACATCACTGACTGCAAGGCCACCAACTTTTATGGAAAATATTAGTGACCAAGTAATCTCCTTGACAAACTGTACCAGTTCAGGAGCTTTTAGTTGTTCTATGTTGCTAAAAAGTTGAATTATCAGAGGAAAAAATAGCTAGATATGTCTTGTATCCATGTTCTACCCACGTGAAGCTTCTGTCAGTCTCTACTCCATCTATGTGGTCTTCATGTCTGTTCTGGGGTGACCCATGATAAAGGCCGGATGATGTTAACTGGCTGAGACATTTTATCTACTTGTTAAGTGTCATGGCTGATGTTAATGGGTGGGTTGGAAATTGTACCTCTGTGTTCACTCCTTGGAGAACATCCACGTGCTTCTATCCCTGACTTGCTCTTCCTGTCCTGGTCCTTTTCTTTCCAGGTCTCCAACCAGAAGGCCAGACCACTGGCCACTGCCTGTGATTCTATAAATTCTTGCTTCAAGCTGATTTTCCTTCTATACAAAGTACACAAACAGATGCAATGCTTTCAGTTCTGCCCCTTGGGAGTCACCGTTCATTGTTGGTTTGACTTGTGCTCTGAGCTACACTATGCACAAACCCAGGTTGAGTGTTTCCTTCTTCTGTCAGCTTCCCACACCACACAACTTCTGCCTTTTTGCAAGGCCTGATGGTGTTTATGCTTCGGCCACACTTCATTTTTATTCTAGTTTTCATGGATTTTTTTCTGTCTCTTATATTGTTCCAGATGATATTCACAGAATGATTTTGACTTTACTTTTTCACTGTACTGTATGGACTCTTGGTTTTAGGAGTCTAGCTTATATACACAGAGGTAATACAATTTTATTACTATTTTAGTTTTCAAAATTTACTTGCCTGAATCTCTAAAAAGAAAATTAAAATGATTAAGGCTCAATTGCCAGATAGCTGTATCAAAGGCAATCGTATCATAAAGGTAATATTGTGTTAGTAATGTTTATATATCTGTGAATTATCACGGAGCTTTAGCAATTTTATTTCTCTATTAAAACATTTTACACATATAGAACCAAGTGTTTATTCCCAACTATGTGAGCAATCAAATGTAACTATCAATAGAAAAGCCTTTACTTAGTCCTGCATATAAGAAAGTGATGCATTGCTGAAATTTACAGTTTACCAATGTTATATCCTAGTCACTTTGACAAAATTTGTAATCTGTAATATCATGTTGTAAAGCAACTGAAAGTTCGATGAAATTGAGATAACAAATAGAAAGAATACTTTCCAAATGTTGGTATCTCTCTTATTAACTTATTATAAGTGGAAAATATGCAATCCCATTTCAAATTTCATAAGAAGTATGTACTATGTTTTTGGTAATATCAGTACAGATATTTTACCATGAGTCTTTTATTTTTGGAATTTCATAATTTCGACAAGTTCTATGGAAAAGCACCTTTTAATTCATGCATTCATTGAATAAACTGTTTACCATTTTAAAAACATACCATACTGGGAAGGCAGGCAGGCAGGAAGGAATCATAGTTTCTACTTTCATGGAGTCAGTTGGCTAGGGGAAGCCACATGAACAAATGACCGACTGAAAGCAATGTGCTGAATACTGTGATGTATGTGATCTTGGATAAGTGTGGTATTATGTTTTCCAATTCACCTTCTCCCACTCTTCTATTTACTCACTAATTCTGAAACATTAGCCTGCTTTCTCATCCTTGAACAAATCAATCACGTTTGTACTCCAGGGATGCCATTATGAAGCTTATATTCAAAGATATAAATATCACAGATATGAGCACACAGCTCTTCAGAATTTTCAAGGGAAAAATATGAGATACACAACAACTGAGAAAGTAATCAGGCCTGTCTCGGTAACTTTTCTCTAGTTGCTGTGAAAAAATACCAACACCCAAAATGAAGGAAGGAAAGCTTTCTTTAGTTCACAGTTTGTGGAGATTTCAGTCCATACTTGCCTTGCTCCAAGGCAGGGTGGCACGTGACAGAGGGCAACATTTCATGGCGGCAGCAAAGAGCAGAGAGTGAATGGAGTGGCAGCAGCTCAGGCAGCTATCTAGCCTCTCTCCCCTCCTTACACTGTGATGCAGAGCATCTGCCCTAGGACTCTCACACCCATCACCCCAGCATTGGATCAAGAATCAATCACAAACTCCAGTAGCCCTTTCACGATTGCATGAGGCTTTTGGGGGACAACTAGACACAAACCATAACAAGTTCATAGTTCAAGTTCTTCGCTATGCTATGAAAGGGATTCAGAATCTAAAATTCAGATTTCAATTTTGGTCAATCTAACTCTCAGTTTTAAGTTTTCCATTCCATATACTAAGCGAGGTTTCTTTCTCCATTTGTTAGTTTTTAATAGTATATAGAAAATAATTCCTAAAATCTCTTATGAAGTATTATTTTAGAGATAATTTGAGGAGTACAGCTAAGCTAGAGAGAAAGCTGAGTTGCCAGCCTATGATGCATTCATGTAAAATATCATGTCAGAATGAGAGAAGCAATCATGGCTGTCATTTTGCACTGCAGTTGTTTAAGTTGGAATCTAAAACTCAGAGAGAGGGCGGACCCCTGTTCTACTTCCTGCTATGGAATCAATGCACTGAGTTTGAAGTCATGGGTGTAGGTGGAGAGGTGGGAGTCTTCTGGATGCTGCATGTATCTCAAGGAAGTTCATGAGCACTGGGGCTAGAAAGGACAAGAGACAGCCTGGGGGTAGAAAACTACTGAGAATTTCAGCAGACTGGGGGAAAGTATCTTCCAGGTTTCTCCTCCCTTATATGCGATGTTCTTGACAGGACCACTCACAAAGCTTTAGATAGAGAGTTCTAGGACTACAGCTGTGGTTAGGGATCTGACTGTAAATAGTAAGAACCTGACAAACAATCGGGGGTGGATGGGTCTCTAAAGGCAGCTCCCTTCAGAGACCTTAAGCACTGGCTGTGCCCAAACTCTGCTATGTCAAAAACAGGTTTTTCCCATTGACACTGCTAAGTAAGGACTTGGTAATTGGTCCTGGTCGGACCTGAAAAAAATTACAGGATCCAGAATTCTCTGTTAATGGGCCATGCAAACATTTCATTTCAGGACTGAGAAACATGTACAGTTCCTCCTCATTGTCTGCAGATTCTGTGTTTGTGAAACTCTCTCCTTACTAAAATTCACTGTCACTACTAAATCAGTGTGTAGGGCACTTTATTTGTTTTTGTGAACGTATCCAGGAGACTCAAAATTGTTATTTACCGAAGCCATATATTCCTAGTTGAGGTAGAACCTTTTTTAATTTAGGCTCTCATATTGCTGATTGTGAGTTTGCTGTTCATGAATTATTTAGTGCCATGTTTTCCTCACTTCTGTGCATTCTCACATTTTGAGGAAATTCTGTTTCATTACTGCTCCCTCGTTCTCTCAGATCTCTTTCTCTAGTAAGTCAGCTGCTGGGGTGTGAGGATGGCCAGGTGGTGCTACAGAGAGGTCCGTAGGGGCAAGGAACCAGACAAACTGGCTAACACCTGGTGAGAAACAATAAGCCATGTGTGAAAGCCCTTTTCCGGACTATCTTCCAGTTCCACTCAAGAGTCCAGATCACTTCAGCCTAATATGAGATCCTCAACCAGAAACTCCTCAATTTTAGCCCCAAGAAAATTTGACAATGTAACTCTTTAACTCTTTACTGTCTGAGTCACTAAGTTTTGGAGTAATTTGTTACACAACAATAGCTAATATATATATATATATATATATATATATATATATATATATATATGTAAGTTTACAGGTATTTTCTGTATCCTACATAAGGACAACTGTGTTCTGACTTCTAGAATTATTGTTTAAAAGCCAGCTTTCTCACTAATTCTTATGCCAAAGTAGAAAATGTATCTTTTCTTTCTGAATGCTTTAAAGATTTTTTTTGCTAATGTTCAAATTTAGTATGCATAATTCACATTTATGAGTTACTTAGGCATAGACTATTTTCAAATCGCTGAATTTCTCAACTTATTGAATAACACCTTTCATTCCTATTCTCTATTTCATTTTTCTTTTCTGGATGTTTTTGTTAGTCAGGTTTCTGGCAGTGTAAAGAACTGCTTGAGATGCTGACTTCTAAAGGCAGCAATTTTTTTGGCTCACAGTTTTGGAGATTCCAGTCTAAGATTGTATGGACTCAAGATTTTGGGTTACAAATAAGGTTGCCGAGTGCAGTGGTGAGGCATTGTGTGGTGGGGCAAACAGCTTAAGTCATAGGAAGGGAAAGGGAGGAGAAGGCTGTGGTCCCCAGTGACCTGTTGACCTCCCCAGTGTTCCATTGTACCTCTTCCTCACAGCAGCACCAAGAAAGCAAGTGTTTTTGGACTTGGGCCTTCGGGGGACACAGCCAATGGTAGCATGGTATTCTGGCTTTAAGGCACTTGTCATTTTCTGAGAAATGTTTTACAGCTCTGCATGCATTCATGGAATCACTTCTTCAGGTTTATCTGGAGCTCAGCCATTCTTTTTTCAGTGTGTTGAATGCTACGCCATTCATATGATGTTTAATATGAATTAATTTGTCTTTCTTTTCTTTTGTTTGTTTGTTTTTGCTTTTATTTGCAGAAAGGCATCTTGTTCCTTTCTAATGTTCTTTGGTCAGGCTATAGTCTCATGCTAAATGTGCTGCACCTTAAAGTTCTTTCTATAGTCTTTCAAAATATAAACATGCTCGCTTGATGTTTTACTGCTAACTTCATTTTAATTCTTTTTTTGCAGTACAGTGTGATATTTTAATCTTTGTGCACATTATATGCTAATGAAATATGTTCATGGTACATTGTGATATGAAATATCTGTATATACTAAATAAAGATTGTTATGATAATTAGCATCTCCGTCTCCATATCATTTATGGTTGGAGCTTTTGAGCTCCAATTTTTGTATCTGTGTATTCAAAATAGCTAGGATAGATATACAGCTGTATTCTTTTAATTAAATGAATAGTGAGATTTGTCTAACAGTGTTTGTGGACTCCGTTAGACTGGCAATGTCAGAAGTTGTTGACTTGAGCCTTTTATAGCTGAACATATTATTATGGCTTTACTTTTTAAACTTTATTTTTATACTTTTCTGCTGGATGGTTAAGGCCAAGATAAACCAAGACCTATATAGCAAGAAATTTAGATTTTGTATCTGATAAGGTCAGTCAAATCTCCTCAAG
Organism: Octomys mimax; assembly: GCA_002564305.1. Lineage (NCBI taxonomy): Eukaryota > Metazoa > Chordata > Mammalia > Rodentia > Octodontidae > Octomys > Octomys mimax. The sequence continues at coordinate 149 of NDGM011167035.1, read as the reverse complement.
ATTTATCCTGAAACCCTGTACTGCAGTTTGCAGATCCTTTTTGAGTGTCAGTCATGTGGATGAGTCATGGCTATTGCTTGACCATCTTGCTCTCTGTGAAAGCCTGAGAGAATATTTTCTCTCCATGTGACTCTCCTTGGGCACACTCT
>NDGM011167004.1:0-12624 GCA_002564305.1 Octomys mimax | reverse complement strand
CAGGGTGTTCAGGGTCTCACTACTAGATTGGACTCGTAGTGATCCACCTGTTTACAACCTCCCGAGAGCTGGGATTACAGGCACGTACCACAATGCCCAATCTCAATTGCCATCTCAGTGAGTCCTGGGGATGGGGCTGGCATGGCAGGCCTGGGTATTGAACCCCCAGGCCTTGTGCCTGCTTGCAGGCCCTTTAATCCACTGAGCTATTTGGCCAGCCCTTCTTCAGTCTTGCAGTGTTACAAGGGAGCCTGCTTTCAGAGATGGAAACATATCTAAGTTTATCAAACCAGTCAGAAAGAAAATTAAAAATGTAAAGAAATTACTTATAGTTTCAAAGCCATGTATTTTTAATAACAAGGCTAAGCATTTGGTCTTAACCATTAGCCTAAAGGTAATTCCACTATTAGGCAAACAAACACTGATTTTGTAGCACATCTGAATCTACTTTGGTTTTTCTATATTGATTAATGTGTAATTAAACTTTGTGGGGCAAAAGAGATATTAACATTTAGATTTTATATCTTGGTTGATAATAATTTTGTGATAGAAATTAGGACCACCCTAGAACCTGTTGCCGAGATGCATGGCTTTTTAACTCAGAGGTCCCATGGCTGTGTCACGGTCTTCCCTGTCAGGAACTAAAGGCAGCATGCTTCGTGCCATCCCATGCACTTACTCCTCAGTCCTCTGAACAGGCCTGGGGACCTGTGGCCCTTTTACTTCTAATCTGCGGCCTTAAAGGGTAACATTATACCTGAGGATTTCATATATTTAGTGATTCAGTTTCCATTTTTCGAATGGCTCTGTGCATTAGTGGAAGCAAGAGAAGTTTTGGAACTAGACTGACGTGAGCTCAGATCTCGGCCCCCAACACAATAGCAACACGATCTCAGGAGAGGACGTTAGCTTCACCCCCCACTTCCCTGTTTGTAAGGAAGACAGAAAGTTTCCATAAGGAGTTGTAATGAAGATTGAAGGAAATAAAGAATATAAAGCTCCCGTAACATAGTAGGATCTTAATCAAAGATATATTATTGTCTACTTTTGATTGACTGCATCATGATTCTTCATGTAAGACATCAGAGAAGGGAGAGAAATCGCAGATTCAAAAGATAGGCTAGATATCCTGTGTTACGCTGAAGGAGTAAGGAGTCCTGCAAGCAGCGCTCCGCATAAACTGCGTGCACTGACTTCTCGAAGGGCTTCGCGGTAGGCCGCAGGTCAGCCTTTCTAAGGCTGATAGTCAGCTAGGACCGCTGTAGCAATGTGCCAGGAGCTGGGAAGCTTAAACACCGGAACCCTGTCAGAGTCCCTGGCTCCCCCGGCCGGCACGCTGACGTCAAGGCACGGACAGGCTCGGCTTCTGCTCAGCACTGGGGGTGAGAACTGCGCGAGCTTCCCCCGCCCCCTGCCGCAGGCACAGGTCTCGGCTTCCCCTGGCTCACACGGTGTTCACACGGCGCTCCCGTGTGCCGGCCTGCGCGGCTTCCCTGTCTATGCGGACGCCAGTCAGGCCCTCCCTCCGTCGCCCCCTCCCTCGCTTCTCCTTCCCTTTGTTCCGGTGGCGAGCGATCACGCCCTCTGCCTGCACATCCTAGGCATGTGCTCCCCCACATACTGAATCCGAATTCTCAGGGCTGTGCCAGACAGCTCAGTTGTTTAAAGCCCGCTTGGGCTAATGCAGTCAGGCGCATAGGACCGGGGATCGATTCCCAGCTCCAGAAGAGGCAGTGGACCTGCCTTAAAGCAGCATGAAGTAGCCCCCACAACCAAAAAAAAAAAACCACCCAAAAACTTCTTAATTCTAATTCTCAGGAGCAAAGTGTTCTTGAAAGAAATGGAATTGGGTTCTGTAAAAGGTATCTAACATTTTGATGAAGAAGAGAAAGGAGATAAAAGTAGGTTGATGGTATGAAAAAAATGTTGGTAGGAAAGGTTAACAGAACAATCGCACAACAAAATTTTATTGGGAAGAGCTTCAAAACCAAGAATTTGGAGGTCCAACCTACAGGCAGCAGAAAATTATTATGACTTCTGAGAAATGCCATGCTGTAAGAGAATATAGATGTGCTGATTGTGAGACAGAAACAGGCTGGGCTCATGGAAGCCCATGCGCAGTACTGCAGGAGGTGGGGGGCGGGCGATGGGACAGAACAACGCCCATGGCGTGATGCCACCTTCTACTTTTTCCTCACTTTCTTCTTCCTGTAGATAATCTTTGAGTGGCTACTCAAGATTTTTAACTGGTGCTTCCAGTTAAAAGCCAGCAACTGCACTCTCGCCTGCTAAGGTCTTCCCCCTACATTGCAAAATAATATTTTCTTTTTATTTATTGATTGATTGTGTTTTTTAGTACAGGGTCTACAGGGTCTCACTACACAGATAGGACTCGTAGTGTTTCTCTGCTTTCAGCTTCGCCAGTGCTGGGACTGCTGGTGCGTGCCACTACACCCGGACTCTGTGGCCAGCTCAGCACGCCCTGGGGGCGGGACTGGCACAGCATGTGGTGCCAGGGATCGAACTGAGTCCCTGCGTTTGCCTAAGCAGGTGCTTTAGTCCGTTGAGCTATCTCACCAGCCCCCATAATATTATTTTTGACTGGCATCTCCATTTGCATCTCCGTGAGGACTCCTAAACCCAGCCCTCTGCCCACGGGTGTGAACTGCGAGGCGACCGCCTGAGCTGGAGACGTAAGGGTCACCCTCCCCCTTCCCAAGCATCACTCCAAGCCCCTCCGCCCCTGGATCTTGCCCTGCTACCTTTCAAGCACCTTTCCAGTCTGCTTCTCCTGCCTGAATCTGGGCCCCTACAGCTTCTTACTTTGATTGCCCTACACGCCTCATCTCATCTAGCCAGTTCTACTCCACTCGACACCTTTGGCCCAGCTGGTACACATGCAGGGCAGTAGTGAGGCTCTTCCTTCAGTCCCTGTCACAAGAACACACTCTAATTCCTTTTGCATGAAGCAGGTGTCCTAGCAGGTCTGACTCAGCTTCAGTTTTGTGGTTAGTCTCTGCTGCACCATCCCATGTGGAGCTCTGCGCCCCCCTAGCCACACTCCTCCTTTAGTGTCTCCACTGCTCTCCTTTTCCATTAGAATTTCCTACCCTTGGTTTCTTCAAGCTCCTCAAATCGACTGAAAATTAAATAAAAAGGCTTTGTGCTTACTTTCTAAAAAATTGATACCATAGCACATATTTATTGTAAAAACTTTAAACATTCAGTGATTCCTCACTTCTACTTTCCAGGGAAACTACTGCCAATCATTTCCTGTGTGTCCATCCAGAAGTTTTTGTTGGCATACGCAATTATATGTGTATTTATGTTCCTTTATTTAAATATGGCAGAACATTATATAAACTCTACTTCTTTATAGGAGATGGGTATCAGAGAGAACCCTAGGGTTGGAAATTTCAGAGGAGAGCACTTCGAGGAATATTTTTGGATGTGAAAGTGGGCCATGCAACTTACTTAGATAAAACAAGTTTTAAGAAGTCATTATTACTAAAAGGTACAGGAAATATGAGGTTACAATGCTATGAGGTCACAATCCTATCAGAAATATGAGGTTATCAATGCTATCATATACAATGCTATATGAGGCTACAATGCTATTTAAGTTAATTTTTCATTTACTTACAAAGCAGCAGAGACAGAATGAAGTGGGGAATGACCAGGAGCTGACACGGTGTGACAGGGCTCCCTGAAGCTTCAGGAGAGGTGTAAATCTTGAATGCCAATACCATGGTCTACTCTGATCCACAAGGAAACGTTCCAGGACTGCCAGCAAATGATAGAAGCCACAGGTGACTTAAAAGCCACTCTGCTTCCTATGTGCTTTTGGAACTTGCATGGCTTCCTTGAAAGAAGCATTCTACGGTTTCTCTTTGGCATGTCTCAACCATCCGTTTCACTATTGCTACGTTCTCGGGTCATCATTGACTCAGGCCAGGGACACCTAATATCACTGTAACTTGGAACCTCAGCAGTCATTAGGTGTGTCAGGGCTGAGTACCCAGCTGGCAGGTGGCCCATGCAGCACAGATACTGCACACAAAGCAGTGACTCTGTCCTAGGCAGGCTGGGGCAGGGATAGCATATGAAATTTCATCATAGTCCTCAGAATGACACAAAGTTTAAAACCAATGGATTGCTTATTTCTGCAATTTTCATACCACTTCAAGTGACCACCAATGACTAAAAACTTTGAAAGCAGAACTGGAGATGGGAGAGAGACTACTGAAGTTTCTAACAATTATAAGCATCCCACCTGTCATGGTTTGGGGTTTTTGCAAGGGGAACAATATAATACAGGACACATTTTATAATATTAGTTTATAAGGCATCACTCAAGAATCATATACAACCAGTGCAGGAAATCTGTCCACACACTAAATACTAAAGACTCCAGCTGAGGCCTGGATCCTAATATCCTGCATGAGTCCAGCTGAAGACCTACAGCTCATAACTGCCTCCCACAGGTCTAGCTGGAGGCCTAGAGCCCACAACAAAGCCTCATGCAGACTCGCTTCATAGATCTGCACTGGAAAGCCCCAAGGGTCAGTGGTGAGTGGTGGAAGCTGGGAAGTCTGTGCCAGCGGGATGAAGGATCTGAACTGGAGCTAGGAAGCAATGCTCAAGTTAAGCACCAGAGCTCCCCCAAAAGTACCACAGCCATCCTCAGCAACGGTGGGGTCCTGAGCTCCAGTGATGAGGGAAGCTGAGTTCCCATGAGGAAAGCCAGTACGACAACCTTCTCCACAAGGCTGAGCAGTGCACCATCTTCCCCTCTGGAGCCAGGAAGCAACGCTCAAGATGAGGAGCAGAGTGCTTCCAAAGTTCATTGGGAAAACCAGCATGACAAGTTCCTCCAGCAGAACAGCCCAAGAGAACTATCAGCATCTAACAGCTCCACCAGCTTCTCCAAACAACAACCCTAATAGTCTTTCGGCAGCTTCTCCTGTTCTGCCTCTTATGCTGCTGGCAGTGACCCTCAGGTGGGCCTCCCACACCCAGAACCGCACCAGTTTAATTCACCTGTAATAAATTGACCACTAGTTAGAAATCCACTACACTACCTTAACGCAGAAGCCTATAATTACATAGATTATAACTCAATCCAAAGTACAGTGAATGCAGGACACGGAAACAGAAGTCAGTGCCAGTTGGTGAAGATAGGCAGAAAAATGGTCCCCAAAGATTCCATGTGTCCTCTTCCCAGGGGCCTGTGAATCTTACTCCGTGTAATAAAATGTGGTTATAGTAAGAATGCTTTTTCATGGAGAGATTATCCTGGGCTCTCTGGATGAGATTCAGATGATCATACAAGTCTCCCAAGAAGAGGAAATGAGACCTTTGACTACATTTTCAGAGATCAGAGTGATGTCTCGCGAGCAAGACTTCACCAACTTTTTGTTCCTGTGAAGATGGGGAGCAAGGACCATGACCACAGAGGACACCACCTGTAAAGCTTGAGAAGGCTGGAAAGGGATTCCCTGAGATGTGCCATGCGCCATGCAGTCTCTGATACGTGGCTCAGCTCCAGGATAGGAAGGCACGAGATCTGTATGAGGTAAGCCACCAGATTTGTGGTCATTTGTTACAGCAAGAAAAGAAAAAGGTGGAACAAGATTTGGCTGTAAAAGTTTTTCAAATCAAGGAGCCACTTCCTAGGTCAGACTTTCATGTTTATGTTCATCATAAGCCTAAGCAAAACTATAACCCTGACCCTGACCCTGACTTTAAACCTAACTCTAACCCTGACCCTAAACCTAACCCTGAACCTAATCTTGACCTTAACCCAGATCCTAACCCTGACTGTGACCCTAACTACCCTAACTCTAACCTTAACCCTAACCCACCCTAACTCTAACCCTGACCCTGACCTTAACTCTAGCCCTAACCCTAACTCTAACCCTAAACCTGACCCTGACTCTGACCCCAACTATAACCCCAACCCTGACCCTTGCATCATAAAGATTGAAGATTCTCCTGCAGGTTTAGAGTGTGGACATTGAGGATCAGGATATATGGCAGTGACATGACCTGTGAATGTTGTCCTTGATTAAATTATATTGTAACTATCTACTATATATACTAAAATATACTAAATCTTAAACTTATGCAGCTAATTCACTAGCTGTCTTTGTGTGTTTTGAAATGAAAACTTATTTTCTGGTAGTTGTTCAGGGAAGGTGAAGGAAGAGGCCTTTTATACACAGTTAGTGGCAAACAAGAATGAGTATCTCAACATCTTGGGTTTCTCCAACTTTCTGAAACTAAAAAATAATCAATATATATGAATTTTATATGCTTTCAATTCCTGCAAAGTTGCAACTTGACTTACATGAAAATCCCAATAAATGTTGCATTAGTCACTTTGATATATTTTTAAATAGTATTTCTTATTAAGTATTAGTATCATTTTATGGGTATTGCCACAGGGAAAAAATGTGGGAAAGATGAAGAGTGTAGCGCAAAATAACAGCTTTAAAAGGGACATTTAAAACAGTAGATATGGGTAAGATCTGGTTATGGCTATCACTAAAGAATAGTGGAAAGGGAATGCAACCCATCTCAGAAACTTTTTGACTTATGTGATTTTTCAAACACTTTGGACTTTTACAATTTGCATATTTTCTGAACTATTATTATATTATGATAAATAGGGATTATCACACACTTTCAGAGAATGTTTTCTTAACAATTCAACTTTTATTTGTAACTCTCCCATTTATTTTAATTACTAGCACAGTGTGCAACATTTATTAATCAGCAGAGCCTTTTTAAGTTAAAATACTAAATTAGCTAACCCCATTAACACAGAATACTCCAAACAAGCAGTGACGGGGGAGCTAGTTGCAGAGTGAGGAGGCCTATTCCTCTGCGTGCTCTAGGGCATGGTTAAGCATGATTGCTCTCTTTTGATCCAGCGTTCCTCCACTTTTCCTAGTTAATTTCCAGTGGAAATTTACAAAGCATTGCCTTCATTTTTCCAGCCTCATTTTTCTAATGAAGTTCTGGTACTTTCTAACACTGGGGATATAGATAATAAGCCTGTGTATAATTAAGAAGTTCTAGAATTTGTCTACAAAAGAGCCCTTTATGACTTTGGTTATGCAGAAAGAACTGTGCTTTTTGGCCACTCAAAATTCTTTGGATTTTTTTGGTCTTTTTTTTGTATAAACAATTACAGGACATTAGAACTCTGTTCTTATAGACATCTAAGTCTAAAGAAGTTCAACACTTATAATTTCTACGCAGTTTGATAATTTGGAATGCTTTTAGGGATATAGCCAAAATGTTACACATGCTTCTAGGGTAGGCAATAAAATTATTAAATATCACTTTTATTATTAAATGCTTTTTTTAGGCTTTAGACATTCTCTAAGCATTCTTCCTCAGACTTTGCTGAACACCCACCAAGGACAGGTTTAATGATTGGCTCTCAGTGCAGGATAGAGGCTTTGTATGTCCTGGCCACACACTCTCTTACCCTGGTGAGCATTTTTACATCCTGTGTTCTGTTTGGTCACACTCGTCTGTGTTCTCATATAATGCTCAATGCATTACGGTAGAGGGTTCCATGTGTGTGCAGGATCAGGCGAAACCTGAAGGCTGGACAGAGGTCTGCTGGGTAGCACAAGGACGGCGGCGAGAGCAGGCGGCATGGTCAGAGCTGTGCGCGGCTCCTGCAGGATTCAGTTTGCACTCTGAGCTATCTTGTGCACCTTCCCTCATGATGTCACACCTCCTGTGAAGTGACAGAGTGAGTGAGATAGTACAGGTGGGAGCCAAGGAAGCAAGGCCATTGTGCACCATGATGAAGCATTGAGACTTCAACCTGCAGAGACGTTGCAGGGCCATCTGGTTCATAACCTTCCAGAGATGTCACTCTACACCGCCAAGATAGGTGGTGTAGAAACAGGGGTCAATGGGACAGACAGTGTGGACTTAGTGCGGTTCAGCTATAAAAACGACTTGTAGTAGAATGGACTGCTTGGTGAGGGAAAGAGGAGAAGTTGGCCAACTGCTTTGGTGGTAGAATCCTGTGACTCCTGAACAAGGGTTAGGGCTCAGCCTGATAGGGAGGTCAGGGGTCCAGGCCCATTTAGCATCGTTGCTTCAGAGTTTTATTGGTTGCAAAGCATGAGGATCCACTCGAGGTGACTTTGGAAATTTAAGAACATGTTGGAAAGATGCAGGATCCAGGGATCGTACAGAGGTACAGAGCACTGTAGGAGGAAGCCCGGCCTGAGCTGCCTGCCTGCCTGCCTGCTGCCTGCCTGCCTGCCTGCCTGTGAGCTCAGGTCCTGGCTGGCATCTGCTCCCAGTGCCTGTCCCCCGTGCCCTGCAGCTTCTTCCCCCCCCCCCCGCACGCCCTGCAGCTTCTCTGCTCTCTGCTGCCTGCTTTCCTCTGCTCACTCATGCAGCGTTAGCTTTCTTTCCTGTAAACCAGCACACCTTCGCGCTCTAGAACCCACTGCTGCTACTGCTTTGCTCTTGAGATCCTAAGAAAAACAGAGACTCTGATCCGCTCCTTCGTCATCCAGCTGGCCCACTCAGGTCAAAACCTTAGAGCACGGAGGCTTAGTGAGTATTTGTTAAATTAATGGATGGGTTAAATTGGTGCAAGTGGCTCTGAGGAGGATGCGCCTGCTGTGTGAAACACGGTGGCGTGGGAGGGGAGAACAGTGAGAAAGAGCACCCCGAGTGACGGGGGGGATGCAGGAAAGCCCCCAACGCCTGTACTCGACAGCTTCTGGCTCTGTGGACTGGCTAGAGAGAGCTGCTCTCGTGCACCTAGCCGGGAAAAGTAAGGAAACACTGCAGGTTTGTAAGGCAGAGGATTTGGCTGCGAATTTACTTTGGAGTAGCTCTATTTGAGGTTCCTATATGAATCTAGGTAAATATTCCTGATAAACTCTCGAGAATAATTTAGTTAAAGAAAGACATTGTGTATGGAGGTGAAGATTTAGAAACCATCAATGTAGAGTTTATCGTTGAACTTTGGTGGTGAAAGGATCCCCCGGGGAGAAACTATACAGAGAAGATTAAGTACAGATTTCTGGGAACTGCTTTACTAGTAGGGCAGTGGCTCTTAGTCAGGGTTGCTTAACTGTACCATCGTGGGGTTTAAAATTATACACATGTGAATTCATGGGTCTCAATCACGCATAGCTCGGCTCAGTGGGCGCGTGTGTGTGGAAATACGCCAGATGGTTCTAAGGTGCGGTTCTGGTTCATTTAAGCTATTGGCAGGAAATGAGTCAGTCAAGGCACTGCAAGATCAACAAGGACAGCCAGGAGGTGCTGTGCTGTGGATGGAGAACAGAAGGGTGGTGAGAGGTGCAGCACCCAAGCTCAACGAAGACTGACATGAGTACCCTGGATTGGGCTCTTGGGAGGTCACGCTTTGGCAGCTTTGCTTTGACCTTTCACTATTATCTTGCACCAACACTGACAGCTAGTTGATGTTCAATGTCTTTCATATGTGAAAGTTGTACTCTCGAGCTTGAACTAGGTTTTATTTGTGTTGTTCTAATACAGTAAGTCTGAAGATGCAAATCACCCTAATTAGGGCCAGCCAAATAGCTCAGCGGATTAAAGCATCTGCAAGAAGGCTCAGGGACCAGGGGTTCGATCCCTGGACCTGCTGTGCTGGCCCCGAACCTGGGGCTCACTGAGATGGCAATTGAGACTGGACGTGGTGGTGCATACCTGTAACCCCAGCTCTTGGGGGGCTATAAACAGGCAGATCGCTACGAGTCCAATCTGAACACTTTGTAGATCCTTCCTTAAAATTAAAAAAAAAAAGTCACTCTCATTGGGCAAAAGTCAACCAAAAGCCAATGGGCTGAACTGCGATTACACTTGGGCTTTTCTATAGACACCAGTAGTCCTAGGAATAGGTCCACATATACTTTTTATCTTTTTTTTCTTGCCTTGAAAAGCATTTTCCAAACTGTGTCCCTTGAAACACTTGGTCCAAAGATGGTAATGAATTTTTGTCAAAACCAATTTGGGAAAAAGTCCAGGAAAAACAGTTAAGCAGATTTTTGACACTCTCGAGCTTCTCAGCTGTGTCAAGTATACTTTCTTCATTGTGATCAGTGAGGAGGTTATAAAATGCAGCTTTGCAAGTGTACGTGCTCATCTGTTCAACGATTATTGCACACCTGCTGTGTGCCAGATAGCACATTAGGCTTTGAAACGTCATAAGCAAGATGGGCCCACCTTCGTGGAGCTCATGGTTCCAGTGGCCGTGGACACCCCTCACCCACAAGGCTGAGAGCGCACTCTCCCGACACACGTCCAGAAAGGATGGTCGGCTTCTCTTCTTATTTTCCAGCTTCATCTTATTTTGTTCCCAGACCTTAGGAGTGATGGAAAAAGTCCTCGCTGTGTTTGCGTGGACTTTGCCTCAAACACAATGTTATCTCAGCCACAAACTCAGCTCTCTCCGTGAAGCTGGCCCCAGACTGAACGGGACGCGGGCAGAAAGATTCCCCCAGGAGGTCGACGTTGAGGCTCGCCATTGAATTTGACTCAGCTCTTGTCTGAGGGAAGTTTCGGCCAGAATGATGGAAAGAATCAACCTCATGAGCCGAGGCAGCGTGGTAACTGTTCTATTTTGGCCCTGAGAAAACTTTTCCTCTTCTCCCTTCTTTTTGCGTGGTTGAGACGTTCCCGTCCAGCACGGGCTGTGGGGTGACGTCCGTGACCTGTACCCCTGTTGAGGAGTGCTGGTCTCCCCAGTGTTGTCCGAGGTGCCATGGCCAGCTGCTCGGAGACTGACACCTCCTAGGTGAGGTCTGTGATCTCAGGAGCGTGCGCTAGATTTCTGCTGTAAGGACAGAAGAGAAATGCCAAAATTCCCACTCCGTGTAACATAGAAGGTAAAGCCACTGATTTTCAAATAATTCTTTTGTAATTTATCACCTTACTGAGTGCATACCAACAAAGCAGCGGCATCCTTCAGGCCTTCTGTAGGGACTGACAAAGCGACCTATTGTTTGAGTATATTAATTACTCCAATATTACATTAATACAATCTGTAACTTTCTTTGCTACCCTGTGATCTCACTGCATTACATTCTCTCATCTGTAAAGCATCGATGTTGGAAACCTGAAAATTAAAAAATATTATACAAACACTTCCCATATGAAAAGGTATGCCTCGATAGTCACTTCAGAAGGAGTCCTGCATTGATTTTACAATTCACAAACAGGAGCTCTCTTACAATAAAGGTGGCAAACGGCTCGGCAGGGAAGGTCTCACAGCCTGCGGTGCAGTGACTTGAGGGGGAGGTGCTAGTGGCCCCTGCTTGGTCCACGTGTTTGCCAGTTCCTCACACTGTGTCCACGCTGTGCTGGCTCCGAGTGGAGTCACTGAGTAACTGGGGTGGCGTTCTAGTGCTGCTGAGCGTGAGGAGCAGAAGCCGCTGCAGCCCAGCTCCTTCCCCTGGGATCTAGTCTGAGCACGGTGAGGAGCGTGCTTCTGATGCCCCTTGCCCTGCACATCACCCCCACCTCACAGGACCCCACAGGCACCTCCCAGCCCTCCTGTGCAAGTTTCTGCACTTACAGGCCCCGACCACGTCTTCCTCGGTTCCCCTTTTGCCTCATGAAATCTGACTCTTCTTCAAACTCCAGTGAGATACAGTCCTCAGAACTGATCTTAGACTCTTGTTTTGTCTGTGTCATAAAACTTCACTCTCTCCCTTTGCAGAGTTCTGGGGATTTTTAATTTTTTTTCTCTGCATTTAACAGTCTTCAGGTGGGGCAGCTACCCACTAACCATTTTTCACATACATGATGCGTATCACAGAGTATTAAATGGATTAGTGATGTAAGACACATATATAGCTATGAACTGGGCTTGGGGGATAGCTCAGTAGAATAAGCACCTGCCTGGCAAGTACAGGGTCCTGAGTTCAATCCCCAGTACTGCAAAATAAATAAATAACAATGAATCAAGTCTACAAGCCTTTTGTCAGTCGGTATTCTGCTACTGTCACAGAATACCTCCAATAATAAACTTAAAAAACATGAAAGGTTCCTTGTGGCTGGTAGTTGGAGAGGTTTGGGTCTGTGGCCAGTCAGACCCTGCGGTTGGGAGAGGGCAGCGTATCATGACAGGCGTGCCTAGAGGAGGCAGCCTGGGCTCGCAGCTAGGAGCACCCCTCTAAGTGCATGTCCTGGAGACCTCCAGTCTCCCGCTAGGTCTGTCCCCTAAAGGTCCCATCCCTCCTGGTTGTACCTCCTTTGGTGGATCCTCTACATCCAAGTGCTGGCGCTTACCCAGCGCAGACGGCAGACTGAGAATGAATGTCCAGGTTCAAAGCTGCTCTTAGGGGGGCCTACAGCTTCTGCACTCCCTGCCCGCTTTCCCCTCCGTCCTCTTGCTGTAGTTGGCTCACAGAGGAAGAGGTGGCTGTAATATGGCCCTCGAGTGGCTGTGGTCCCAGGGACAGCTTCCTCTTTCTAGAAAGTTTCTCCTGACCTCTCACGGGAGGGATGACTGTGCTGCCAATTCCTATGGTCTGTTGAGAGGAGCTGTGTTATGGTTTGTGTCTAGTTGTCTCCCCAAAGCCTCATGCAGTCATGGGGTGGGGACTT
>NDGM011166972.1:0-10473 GCA_002564305.1 Octomys mimax | reverse complement strand
CCCCCCTGATGCGGAGGCTGGCCCGCCTCAAGCTCCGCCTCGTGGAGACGTGCCTGGACATGCTGCAGCACATCTGGGAAGAGGCACTGGAGCAGCGGCTGGAGCAGGGGTCCCTGGAAAAGCTGCTGGCGTACTATCTGCACAGCCCCAGTGACTGCACGGCCACCGGGCAGGTGACTGTCAGCATTCATCTGTGGGGAAGCTCACCCTCTAATCCACTCACCTTAGGCACACCCTGCACTCCACAGGGACGTGGGTCAGTGGGGACCTAAAGGTGCCTCCTGCCTTTGTGGCTGTATGGCTGGATGACGAAGCTTCCAGGCCTTGGAGCAGAAAGGCATTGTCTAGTCATTGTCAGGGATTTAACTACTCTTATCTCCACGTGTGGCCTCTTTGCTCTCCTTCTAAGGCCTTGAGTGCATTGAGACTAAATATACTAGTGTGCAGAGGGGCTCTACAAAGGTGAATTACACTGTGTTTAAAAAAATACTAAGCAGGGATGGCCAGATAGCTCCGCAAATTAAAGCACCTACTTAGGCAGATGCAGGGACCAGGGTTTGATCCCTGTATGCCCTGCTGGCCCTGCCCCGGGGGTGCACTGAGAGAGTGATTGGGACTGGGTATGGTGGCTCACACCTGTAATCCCAGGTCTTGGGAGGCTGAAAACAGGAGAATCACTACAAGTCGGATCTATGTAGTGAGATCCTGTAGACTCTACTACTTACATTAAAAATAAATAAAATTAAAAACTAAAAAAAATACTAAGCTATGGGCAGGGCAGACAGCTCAGCAGTAGATAACTTGCCTAGTGGACACAAAGCCCCACATTCAATCCCCAAAACCACAAAAGGGAAAATATTTTTAAAAACCTAAATTGGATATGGGAAATACCCCATTTGAAGTAAACATACTTTTCCATTTTATATTTTCTTGCATGTCATGAAATATGAATCAAATTAATTTAACATGAATATTAGTTGACCAAAGATAATTCTAAAATTGAAATTGGCTTGTTACTGAGCTCCAGCGCAGGTTTATATAAGCAGCCTTCTGGGACCTAGCCTTGGAGAGACCCCTACCATACCCAGCAGGACCCTGTGGAACAGAGGTTTCTGTCAGAAGTGGCGCAGGTGTCCCGACCCGGCACTGGAGGGTGTGGGCTCCCGGGCTGCCTGAACTTCCCCTGTGGACAGGTGGCCGCCCAGTGGCTCAGTGGTGACCGTGTCTCTCTGTCTTCCTGAAGCAATGGCTCATGCTGAAGCGGACCCTGGCACACACGGCACTGGCGCAGCTGGGGGGCGTGCAGCCACTGTGTGCGGGCTGCGTGGAGATCCGCGCTCGGCTCCTGGGCCTGGCTGGAAGGGCCCTCCACCTGCTGGCCTTGCAGGTGGACCCCCTTCCCCCTTCCTTCCACTGGGAAGAAGGCGTCTCGGTAGGTGTCTCACTTTCCGCCCACTTCTGGGGTTCAAGCACCACCTGCTCCTCAAAAGTATGGGCATTAGGATTGATTGATTGATTGATTGAGTATGTATTTAGTACAGCGTGTACAGGGTCTCACTACACAGCTCAGACTCTTGTAATCCTCTTGTTTTCAGCCTCCCAAGCACTGGAATTACAGGCACGCATCACCACACCCAGTCTCAATTGCTGTCTCAGAGCTCCCCAGGGGCAGGGCCAGGCATCAGGTTTAGAGTCATCTGATCTCATGCTCGAACTGGGGTGTGAGAGACTGCTACCCTGAGTGAGAGTGAGCATGACTCTAGCAGCTCTCCACCTCATACCTGGCCACACACAGGACCTTGGGGAGTTGCAGAAAGCCTGAAGCACTGGTCTGGGCTGTGCTGACCTCTGGGTGCTGACCACATCCTAATGTGCAGTGGGGCAGTTCTGCCACCACCTCTGCTCCTCCACCCACCACCCAACCCAGGCTTAGCACAGCCAGGATGCTGAGATTGTGAGTGAAAGCTTTACCTTCTCCTCTGCCCATTCCTTTCAAGCACCCCACCAAGGCTGCCTCACAGGACTAAGTGCTTTCAAAGAAGCTAGCTGCCCTCTGAGGTTGCTGGTGACAACACCCGCAAGCCCTGGATGTCCCGGGTCTCCTTCCTGAACACCTGTGTAGAAGTAGTTCCTCACCTGGAAGGCATCTGCCTGGGAGGACAAGCTAGGATGTTCTCACAGACCAGCTCCTTTAGGAAGACGAACCCCCCCAAGTCCAAACAGCAGGCTCTGCACCTCCCAGACTCCACACCAAGGCAGGGTCCAGCAGGGTCTGTGCAGCCCTTGGGTCAGCCGCTTGTGGCTGTTTGTCCTCTGTGCTCAGGACCCAGGACAGGTTGAGCTTTATGGTGGAAGCATGGGAGGCTTGGTGCCTTGATTCAGCCAGGGTTCAGGAATGAGTGGGCAGGCCCTGTCAGTCAAGTAGAGAGGACCAGACAGGAGGCCCTTGCCCACCACTCTTAGAAGCCGCATGGCATGGTGCAGACAACCCCTGTAGGAGGGCTGTCACAAAGCCTGAGCAGGAAGAGTGCTCCAGGAGAGGCCCAGATGCTGCCCCAGGTCCAGGGTCTCCAGCCCCACCTTTATCTGTTCCTTATCTCATAGATGTGTCTTGTTGCTCCTATCTTCTTAAAACCAAAGCTGAAATCAGCATCTTCTGGGCTTTGTTCTCATATTCCAGATGGTATCTTTTCTCCTCAGTCCTGTTTTGGTCAAGTTTGGATGTTGATGTATATTAGTATCTTCATTTTCAGCACGAGCTTACGTATTCTCTAAATTCCATCGTGATCTCTTCTTAACAAACTGGATGATTCTATTTGTCTTGTCTGCTTTTGAGGTACTGCTTACAGGCATCTTCTGTTATTTAGTCCTTGTCTGATTTCACTGTAACTAAAAAAACAAACGTGGGTGATCTTGGACCTTTTAGATTTCTCTTAATCTCTCACACAATGCCCTTTAATTTTATTTATACATTTTAGATACACATGCTGATAGCACTTCTCATAAGGAGTTTGTGATCTTTCTTGATTGTTGATACATGAGATGTCTTGATTCCTCTTTATATCCCTTTCCCCTCTCCTCCCTTCAACCCCCTTTCTCCTCCTTATTTACAAAGCTTTGTTTCTATTTTTCCTTCTATTTTTTCCTTCACTCTTCCTTCCTTTTCTCCTCCCCCATCCCATGTCCCTTCCCATTTGAACTTTTTCTTCTACTTCACAATTTCTATCATACATTATGTTCCTTATTACACTTTTGATTTCTCACACCAGGCAAACCATGAGATATTTGAACATGTGTCTCCAAGAAATTTCACTAAAGAGTACAGTCTCAAGGTCCATCCATTTACCTAAAAAATGACTCAAGTATATCCTTCTTTATAACAAAGTAAGACTCCATTGTGTAAAAAAACCACATCTTCTTTATCAATTTATCAGTTGATGGACATTTGGGTTGTGTCCAAGATTTAGCTATACAAACTACATGAATATAAACATGGGTGTGCATGTATTACTGTGAAATGATGCATTTAATTCCTTAGGGAAGGTGCCAAAAGGAGAATAGCTGGGCCAAAGCAAACCTCCAATTTTAGTTTTGGGAAGAATCTCCACACTGATTTCCACAGTGGTTGCAGCAGTCTACACTCCCACCAACAGTGGCAAGGCGCTCTGTATTACCCACAGCCCTGCCAACATTTGTAATTAGTTGATTTAACAGCCATTCTTTCTTGGAGTGAGATTCAATCACTGCATTGTTTTAATTTGCTTCTCTCAAATGATCAGCAATATTGAACATTTTTTCATATCCTCATTTGCCATTTCTACTTTTTCATCTGAGAAGTATCCATTCATTTCAGATGCTCTTTTTTTAATTGGGTCTTTAAATTTGAGCTATCTGATTTTTTAAAAAGTTCTTTAGATATTCTAGAGCTTAGTCTTTTGTCAGAGAAAGAGGAGAAATAATTTCCCAATTTGGGTTTTCTCTTTGCCCTGTTGATAGTTTCCTTTGCTGTGAAAAGCTTTTAATTTGCATGTGATCCTCATTGTCGATGCTTTGTTACATTTTTTGTGTGATTAGGGTTTTATTCATAAATATGAATGTCTCCAAGGGTTCTACCTGAAGAGTAGAGGTCTACCTTCTTAGATTTAGTGTTTCTGTTTTAATATTTAGATTTTTGATCCATTTTGATTTTAGTGCATAATGAAAGATATGGACCTAGCTTTATTCCTTGGCCTGTGGAAAGCCAGTTTTTCAGCACCATTTATTAAAAAGGCTTTCTTTCTTCCAATGAAGGTGTTTGGCCCCTTTGTCAAAGATAAGGTGGTTCAGTTTGTTTGAAGCTGTTTCTGCATCTTCTAGTCTGTTTCACTGAACTTTTTTTTTTTTCATCACTGCCATGTTGTTTTTTTATCACTGTAGCTTTGCAGTATAATTTCAAGTCAGGGATTGTGATAATCGCTGCCTTGCTTTTGTCGCCCAGAATTGCTTTTACTATTCTTTCTCTATCCTGGTTCCAAGTGAATTTTAGGATTTTTTTTCACTAATTTATGAGGGATGCTATTGATGTTTTAATTTTGTATTGAATCTATATAATAATTTTGAAAGTAGGGCCATTTTTACCGTATTGGTTCTGCCTATCCAAAAACAATGGATATCTTTACATTTTCTAAAATCCTCTTTGTTCTCCTTTCTCAGAATATTGTAGTTTTCAATGTAAAGGTTTTTAGGTCCTTCATTAAACTGATTCCTAAGTATTTCCTTTCTCTTTTTTTTTGGATGTTATTGTGAAAGGTGTAGTTTCCCCAATTTCTCTCTCAGTGAGTTTGTTATTTGTGTGCAGGAATGTTATTGATTGTTGAGTGTTGACTTTGTATCCAGGTGCACTACTGAATTTTTTTTTCTTGTGGAACTGGGCATTGAACTCAGACCCTTGTGCTTGCCAGGCAAGCACTTATTCTACTGAATAAGTATAATAATAAAATTATTATATAGATTCTCCCTGGTGCCATCACTACTGAATTTTATTATTAAATCTGGAAGGCTTTTGGTGGAGTTTTGTGGCCTTCTATGTAGAGTATCATGTCATTAACAAATAATGATAATTTAACTCTTCTTTTCCTATGCTTATTCCTTTTTCTTTTCTCATTGATCTGGCTAATGTTTCCAGAACTACACTAAGATTAGTGATAGTGGACATCCTTGTCTTGTCTCTGGTATAAGAGTGAAATCTTTCCATTTTGACCAGTTATCATGATGTTGGCTTTCAGTTTGCCATAACGGTTTTCCTCAGTTTGAGAAGAAAATCTTCTAGTCCAATTTACTTTTGGATTTTTAATCATGAGTGGGTGTTGGACTTTGTCAAATGCTTTATCTTCATCTCTTGAGATGATCGTGTGGTTTTTGTCCACAGCTCTGTCAGTAGTGTACATTACATTCCTTTATTTGTGCATGTTGAGCCATCCCCTCGTTCCTGATATCTTCTTTGGTTATGTGTGTAATCTTCTTGATGATTTGCTTCATTCTGTTTGTCAGCATCTCTTTGAGCAATTTTGCATCTGTGTTCATTCAGTGGGCCTGGAGCTCTCTTTTTTGGTAGGATCCTTCTCTGACTTTGCTAACAGGATAATGTTTGCTTCCAGGAATGATTTTGGAAGTATTTCTTCCCCTTTAATTTCATTAAAGTTGGGGAGAGTTACCCTTAGATCTTCTTTAAATTTATTGTAGAATTCAGCAGTGACTCCATCATGACCTGGGCTTTCCTTTGTTGGTAGTTTTCTTTTATTACTTCTTCAGTTCCATCGATGGATATTGGATTACTTAAACTCTTTATATCTTCTTGATTCAACCTTGGTAATTCATGTGTTTAGGAATCAGTCCATTTCTTCTGCAGCTTCCATCTTATTAGAATACAGTTTCTTAAAGAGATATTAATAAGCTTCTAGATTTCTGTAGGATTCATTGTGATTCCCCCTTTTTATTCCTAATTGCATGTGTTTGAGTCTTCTTCTTTTGATAAGGTTGGCTAAAGTTTGTCATTTTTACTTAATCTTTGAAGGAACCAACTCTTCAATTCATTGATTCTTTGTATTGTTTTCTCTTTCTTGTATTGTTTTCGTAGTCTCAATTGCATTAATTTCTTCTCTAATCTTTATAATTTCTTCCCTCCTGCAATCTGTATTTTAATTGTTCTTCTTTTTCTAGACACTTGATGTTCAACATTAGATTATTTATTTGAGCTCATTTTTTTCTTTCTTTCTTTTTCTTTTTGTGATTCCAGGGATTGAACTCAGGACCTTATGCTTGCCAGGCAAGCACTTATTCCACTGAGCTATCTTTCTGGCTCCCTCATTCTTTTTCTGATGTGGGAATTTATTGCTATAAAGTTACCTTGTAAGACTGCTTTCACTGTGTCCCACAAATTCTGCTGTGCTGCATTTGCATTATCATTTAATTGTAGAAATTGATTTCTTCTTTAATTTCATCTCTGATCCATTGGCTGTTCAAGAGGGTGTTATTTAATTCCATATGTTTATGAAATTTTTTGTGATTTATTTTGCCATTGATGTGGTGTAGCGACCTTTGTCTCTCTTGATCAGTCTTGGCTTGACACCTAATGTCTTTAAATAAAATATCTACCTCTGCTTTTCTTCTGGGTTCCCACTGCATGCAGTATTACTTTCCATCCTTTGACTTTCAGTCCATGAATGCTATTTGTATGTAGCGTGTTTTGAATCTTGTTTCTTCATCCTGTCCTCTAGTCTGCTGTTTTCAATTGGCGAATTGAGACTGTTTGCATTGATGTTTGGAAGTATCTTATTCTCCATCAATTTTGAAATATAGTTTTGCGAGACACACCAATCTGGATTGGGGGGCCGGGGAGATGGCTCGGTGGAATAAGCGCTTCCCTGGCAAGCACAAGGGCCTGAGTTCAATCCCCGGCTCTGCAGAAAAAAAAAAAAATCTGGATTGGAGGCTGTTTTCTTTGAGGGCTTAAAATACTACAATCTCTCCTTGACTTGAGAGTTTGTGTTGAGAAGTCAACTGTGATTCTGATGGGCTTTCCTTCGTAGGTGATTTGTTTCTTTTCTCTGACAGCTTTTAACATTCCATTCTTGTTGAATTGCTGGAATCTTGACTACGTATGCCCTTAAGTAGATTTTTTTCATCATGGGTAATGGGAGATCTATAAAAAAAATAACAGAGACTACAGCTCCATGAACCCCAACAGAATGAATCGATGTGAATGAGCTCAGGTCCTTCTTGATTGATCCCAGCAAGCCAGCAGTAGAATTGTGGTGGTGGTGCTGGATAATCCCAGAGGACTATCCACCGAAGTTCAGGCTGCTTCTGGTTTCTTGCTGTGAGGCTGGTACCTAAGTTTTTTTCCACCCACAATACTCTGGGTGTCTCCTGCTGGCTTGAACTCAGTTCCCAGACCTCCTGCCAGCTTGAGTTCAGCTGCACTTCACCCTGACACCGCTAGAGGGGGCCAACCTGCCGCTTCTGAGTTCTGCCTTCTGTTGGTTCCTCCAGCCAATCACACACGGGAGCGTGTGAACCTGAATAACTGAGCCCACTGCAGCCCACGGGGGCCACTGCTCTGTTCCACTAATGTGTGTCTCTGTGGAGGCCTCTGGGGTTGCCAGGAGTCACCATGCATCTGCGATTCGAGCTGCCCCGCCCGCACTGCGAGCTGGGGCACAGGGAGAGCCACCTGCTGCCTCCCTCTTCAGTGCTGTGTGGTCCCTCCTTCGCTCTCCCATGATCTCTGTTTCTCACTTCAGATCGTGGCTGGGTTCTGGACCCAGTTCCCTCAACCTTTTCTTCCTCACGTTGCTATTTTCCAGCATCTGGATTCCAAATATCAGAGAGGCTGTTTCTCTGCTGTTCTCCACTCCACCATTTTCGCAGTAGGATTTCTTGAAGTGACAAGAAACCTGGTGGGTTTGCCTTGCGTCCTCTGGACGTCCACTGGCGAAAGCCTCCCGGACCTTCTGCGCATGTGCTGACTTTCCACCTACTTGGTCTGTTAACAATTGAGAGAGTATCTCAGACTCGCTGGAACTATGAACCCTCAGGACCCCGTGTCTTAGTTACTTTTCTCATTTCTGAGACAAAACACCCAATGCCCAAAGTTAAGGAAGGAAAGGCTCATTTAGCTTACCGTTTGTGGTCCATAATCGGCTGGCTCCAACATGCGGGCAGCAGTTCGTGGGGTTAGAAGACAGCAAAAGCAACAAGGGAGAGAGGGGACAAGTCCTTCCTGTCCCTTATAATATGTGCAGGCTACCCACCCTAGGGCAGGTGTAGCTCTCGCACTCTTAAACCCAACATTGGACCATAAACCCATCACACACACTCTAGATTCGGCCACCTCTAAAAAGCCCACCCTCCATGGGTGCACGAGGCTTTAGGGGGACCTCTGGACACAAGCCATAACACCCCACTGACCTAGGGGCCTGGACTCCATGTCTTCAGGGCCCACTGCTTCCTTAGCTGGCCTTCCTTCCTCTTCTAGCTTTTTGTTTTCTAAACAGATTGAGAGCTCTGAGGAAGAGGGTGGGCGTTTGGTTCATTTTGGTGCCAAGCAACACCAACATGAAGGAAGGTGTTTCCAAAGGACTGGATGGAAATGACTGCAGAACACAACAGATTCCAGGACTCACACCTGCTCCCCTGGGGTACAACCTCCACACCCAGGCTACAACTTTTGTGTGCATCTCAGGCTTTCAGACTATGGCGCCTCCAAATCCACTAAAGCAGGACTTAGGCAGGCTTGGGAGGTTCCCAGAGCAGAGTGAAGCCAGGCTGGTCTGCAGTGCCCCGTCCCTGGCCCTGTCCACACTGACCAAGCAGGCTTCCCCAGAGCGCTGCTCATCTCCTGTGTGCATCTCAGGTGGACACCAAGCTTAGCAGCCTCCAGTCGCTAAACCCGGAAGCAGAGGACAGGGCTGTCAAGGCCACCACCAGGGACCAGCTGGCCTCTAGTGAAGCTTCTGAGGAACACAACAGGAAGGGTGAGAGTCTGAAGGTAAGTGCCTTAGCCTGGGTAGCCTCTGCTCACACAGCCTGCCAAAGCCTAAGACTTGCACTGCCCACAGAAGAAGATGGTGCTGGCCCAGAGGTACCTGGCCCAGGCGTCTGAGGTACTGCTGCAGTGCCTGCAGGTTGCCCTGGCCAACGGCCTTCTCGACATCATGGCAGCTGCCAGCCTGGAGATGGTCGAGTGCATCGGTACCCTGGATCCCGTGGCCACCTGTCAGTTCCTGGCACTATCTCAGGTATGGTGCTGCTCTGAGCGCCTCCAGCCAGGCTCCTTTCAGGGCTCTGGGTGGAAGGAGGCCCCAGGAACCCGCGAGCCAGGCCGAAGCTGGCCTTCACTGTGGGATGTGTTCCATCACAGAGGATCTGCCCATGGTGACTGGAGGAGGTGAGGTACTCCCTGTTTCCTGAGCCCCAGGCTCCTCTGCCCACCAGGCAGCAAAAGCCACCAGCCACGTGCTCTTGTGGCTCGTGGAGATCACACACTTGTGTGCTCATCCCCAAGCACCACAGGGTGCCGGTGGGGAGACCCGACAGTCACAGGCCAGTGTAGCCCCACCTGTGAGGACCCCCCCCCCAGAGGCCCATTGTGGCCCTGTGTGATTGCAGGCAGCCAGGAGAAGCGCTGCTTCGTGGGGCCATTTGAGCCAGCACCACCCGGCGGGACTTCCTCCCAGCCCGACCACAGTTCACCCTTCCACAGGGCCAGCTGTAATCCCACCACACAACTCTCCCACTGTCTGTTCTAGAGCTGCTCAGCCACAGAGATGATGCGGGACATCCTGCTCACAGCCACGGCCGACACCAGCAGCTCACAGCTGGCAGCCCTGCTGCAACTCCAGCACCAGCTGAAGCTGCGAGACAAGATGTCCACCAGCCTGTTCACCAGCGTGGAACACAGGCTGGCTGCCATCTCCAAGGTGACTGGGCAGAGCCGCCTCCCTGCTGCTTCTCCTGCCGGGCCCACAGGCCTGCATGCCCCTCCGCCCAGCCTTAGAACCACAGCTGTGAAATCACACTGCTTCAGGTGTACACCCTGGCACGTCCTTGCCCGCTGCGCAGCGCTGGCAGCCTCTGAGACTCAGTTTCCTCGTGGGCCTTGTGGGACAGTGACAAACCTCAGGGAAGGTGGCTGAGGGGGCAGGGCCAGAAGAGGCAGTGCTGTGAGTGTTGAGCGCCAGGAGCCTGGGAGAGGGCAGTGGCTCCCTGGCCCTCACTGGCCACAGGTAGCATCTCAGACACAGGTGCAGTCAGAGGCTGTCACCCTGAGAAACATTTGCAGTGCTGAAGGCAGTCACCCTTCTCTTATTTGAACAAGCAGGTTGATTCTGAGTATTTAAAGAAAGGATGAAATGTTAAGAATCAAGGCAAATAGGCAAGAAAGCGCTGACAAAATATCCTCATCTTTTTTTTTTTTTTTTTTTTTTTTTTTTT
>NDGM011166953.1:0-14544 GCA_002564305.1 Octomys mimax | reverse complement strand
AAAAAAAAAAAAGAAGTGGTTTATGCACCCATGTTAGAGAAAATGTGGCATATGTACATGATGTAATACTACTAAGCATAAAAAAGGAGAAATTTTAGTCATTTGTAAGATAGTGCATGCCCCTTGAAACCATCACACTAGTGAAATAAATACCCCATGATGTATCTTATATGAGAAATCTAAAGTATAAATTATTTTTAAATAATAATAATAAAAGACAGATGATAAAAACCAGGAAGACAAGCTGTGAAGATGAAAGGGGATCTGGGGATGGAGGACAAAGATGGGAGATTTCCCTGAATACAGATAGCAGAGAGGGCACCCACAAATGGGGGATTGGGGAGTAGAGAAAGTAAAAAGGACCGAAAATCTACGTGGATGGGTACTGCTTACATAATACAAACGTACTAGTGGAAAAGTACAAGATCACCTTAAAACTTATAATTTTAATTCCCATTAGACATTAACCAATTTGCTTTGCATTCATTGCACAGATCATGTTTTTAGAAATAATACTTCAATAGCAACTTTGAGGAAAGCCATTACATATACAACAGAAAACCAAGCAAATGAAAGAGATAAATGAACGAGACTCAAAAATAATGTTCTCAAAAAGTTTGCAATAATAAAACGATGACATTTTTGACTGCTTCCTAGGTACTACGCCTGAGAAAAGGGCTCCTAATGAATTGTTATACTTTAAAATAACTACGAGATCACTGTAATTTTCATTTCCACTTCATAGATAAGCAAATTGAGACGTGAAACAAGCTCTTGGCATCACACTGCTCATCAGCAGAACTGGCATTCAGCACCCGGTATGGCCAACTCTTCACCATGATAGTGTAGGTCATCTTTCAGTAAATACCTAAAGCCAGTTCCTGACACTGCCTGACAAACCTGGAGGGAGTGACATGGGACTTCGGAATCTCTGAAGCTGGAGAAACCTTAGAAGTTGCTGAATCAAATTCAGTTAGCTTGCAAATTTATTTATACAGGTGGAAAGAAATCCTGTAATTCTTTCAATTCTGTCTAAGTGGCAGAGTCCGAGTAGTATCACTGCTCCTGACTTCCTTCTAAAACACTTCCCTCCTCCAGGGACTCCCTCCCAAGACGTACAGCTTGTCCCCTGAGGAATGAAGTCCAAAGTTGTGTTCATCTTCTGACATGGCACAAAAAGACCTTAAATGTCCAGATCCACGAAAATGTCAAGAAATGTATTCATTCCCCCGAACAGAGTAATTTTCTCCTACAAAAAAAAAAAAAGCTTGACCTAGGGCTTCTTCAGCTCTTCATTTACACATAACACTGGTGAAGCTTGTTGTTGAGAAAAAAGAAAACAAACACCACCCAATGCTAAATTAGCTTCAATGGCTGTGCCAGACAGTGCTCCTGGGCTGCTAGAAGAGTGAGCTAAACACAATGAAAGTGGAGAGCTTTAATAAACGAGAAGGGATTATAGGGCCTTAAAAGGATGTAAACATTCAGAAGGCCCCACAATCTGGTGTCACAGACAGCAGACACAAACATCCATGAGCAGAACCAGACTCGGACAGGAAATTAAATTTAGCAGAAATTAAATTCAACATCCAGTCCAGAGAAGAAAAAGAGAGGCTTTCTCCTTAAAACTTCTCTGTAAGGTGATCATCCAACATACCATTTTTGATTTGGCCTCACAAGTTAGCCCATTTTACTTCCAGCAGATTTAAATTAGAAATGTTTCACTTTATATTTAGTAGAAATAAGTCTCTTTTTTGTAAAGATACTCTATTACTATATTAGTGTGTTTCCATTTTCTTTCTTTTTCTTTTTTTTTTTTTTTTTTTTTTACAGATTCTCAATATGCAATTTGGGCTGGCCTTGTGCTCACTTCTGTGGCCCCCAGGCTGGTCTTGAACTCGCAGAGATCCTCCTCACTCAATCTCCTGAGTGCTGGGATTACAGGCATGCACTACCATGCCTGATTCTGGGGTGCACAGCAAGCACCTGCATCCGAGGCCAAGACAACAAGGCACAGCAAGGGGGGTGGGAGGATCAAACTCAGGTCCTTGTGCTTGCCAGGTATGTGCTTATACCTCCGAGCTATCTCTCCAGCCCATTTCCACTTTCAACACCCCCATTTCACTCTAGGCCTAGCAATGAAAAAGGACCAGAAGGGAAGGGGAGGGAGGGACAAAGAAGGAAAAGGGGGAGGGGAAGGAAGGGAAGGAAGAAAGATAGGAAGGGCGGGGGAGATAGGGCAGACACAACTTTGGCAGCCAGAAACAACACAAAGTAGCAAAGCAGGAATGAAGGTTTGGAGCAGCTGGGCTGTTGGCCTTGGGAGGAACAGAGGAAGTGCAACTTTGGTTTCCATGAATAGTACAGAATAAAACTGCGCCCCCTGCTGGCAGGAGGCTATAGAATACCGTGTCCCTCAAGACAGGAAGAAAAGAGGGACAAAGGTGTGAATAAATGAAATAGAAAAGAACAAAGAGGCAGGGGGAGCACAGGATCCACATTAGCTCCGCCTCTCAAGTCTCCCTCAGTAGAACAACTCCTGAGTTCCTTCAGATGTGGGTGGCATAAAAGCCGAGGACACAGGTGCCCACTGTCCTGATTTCTTCACAGTAGCCAGGCCTGTGTCTTCCAGACCCAGGTGTACTTTTAGTCTTGTTTTTCTCTTTTCTTCAGCCAAAGACTGCTCTTCAGAACCAACTGCTCCCTTATTTATTCAAATAAACTTTTGATGTCCTCTTTGGCCTGTCTTGTTTGATTCTTTGTTCCAGGTGAGAAAGATCCAGGATACGTGGAACTGGTGAGCCAGTTTAAAAGAATTACCCAGTAACATAGCAACCATCTTCAGCCATGGTTCCTGGAAAGCAGAGACCTGCCACCGCCGAGGAAGCCAAGAAAGCCTCTCCCTAGTAAATGCATGGCCTGATTTCTCAGGGATTGGGGCCTCCAGGTAAGGGGCAAAGCACAAGGCCTAGTAAACTACGGCAAGGTGAGCTGAGCCTCCAGGAATCTGCTGGCGACAGGGAAGCTGGGGAGCTACAGGAGCAAACACCAATAAAACCACAGTCTTACACGTCCCCGGCCCCTTGGTTTGCCCTTTTGTGGGCATTATATAAGCTTTTAGACTCAGGCACTTCCTTGGCATCTCTAGCTCCTCATGCAGGAGCAGATTTCCTCTGTTCTAATGAACCACAACCGGCCCGATCCGCACTCACTCCTCTCCTCTGCTCTGCTCTCCCCTTCCCTCCCCTCCTCTTCCCTCCCCCTCTCCTCTCCTCTCCCACCTCCCCTCCTCTCCTCTCCCATCCCTTCCCCTCCTCTCTTCCCTCCTCTCCCTTCCCTTCTCCGCTCCTCTTCTCTCCTTGGTATTTTTTTTTTCATCCTTTTCAACTGCCTCAGAACAAAAACACAGAGGAGAGCTGGTTAGAGAATTGCTCATGCGCCCCTGTCCCTCAGATCTTCCCATGGTGGGAAGCTTTGGCCATCTATAGAAAGCGCAGCTCTAATGTGAAAGTTCTGGAAACAATTCAAAACTACTAGAAAGTGGCAGCAAATATAGAGACAGAAAAGTAGAAATCAAATAGCTCCCTCTGAAGATGAGCCAACAACAAAGACAGATTTTAAACCACACTAGTAGTGCAAATACTAAAATCGATGGCAAAGTAAGGGGATTCATTTACTGCCCACGATGCAAATCATTTCCAAGTGGCTTTGAGAAAATGCCCTGTGATTGTGCCAGTTGATCTTGTGTTTCCTGACAGTAGTCTGGTGGGTATTACCGCTCTGTTCCTCTACCCAGACTTCTGCTCCAGTCTGTTTTCTCCTAGAAGGCTGGGAGGCGCTCTGGTGGTAAGGCACTCTGGTTCCACGCCAACCCTCAGAACCTATGGACTTCCCACTCTCTCCTCTTCTCCTCCAGTGCAGAACAGAGAAGAGTACAACAGACTTCAACCTAAAAGTGCTTCTGCTCTGCAAATCGGATAGATATACATTCTATCTCCATTTTGCAGCCAGGCGATCAAAAATTCCCCTTCTCTCTGAGTACAAGCAGGTAAGCTTGTATTTCATCACTACGCCAAGTGCCTCCTGTCTTTCAGGGCCGTGTTTTTGGTTTTGCTGTTTTCGTCTTGAAATTCTCTTATGTGCAACCAATGTGAGGGTACTACTCCTGTGGCCCACATGGATCTGCACCTTTTCTCTGCCTTCCCCGAATAATCCTTCTTTTCTAATAACTACAGCAGTACCATGCCATAGCCAAGGTCCTCCAAGGCCTTATAATGCAGAGGCAAAGGGTCCAAGGCAAATGAGCCCACTAGGATGGAGCCTGGGGTGTAGGTTAGCTTTCCTGTTGCTGGTATAAAGTATCTTGATAGAAGAGAGTATTATTTTCATTCACGGTTTCAGAAGACTTGGTCTAGGCAAGACCCTCATGGCAGGGCAGTATGGGGGTGCAGAGCTGCTTAGCCATAGTGGCTGGAAAGCAGGACACAGCAGAGGAGCACAAGAGAGAAGAGGCAGGGGACTTAGGGACAGTGCCCCCCATGGTGACACCTCCGCAGTTCACCCCATCTCATCAGAAGTGTGCTTTGCTAATCCTCCCGGCAACTTTCAAGACAAGCAAGCAGACAATGAAACTGAACCATCCTCCCGGCTCTATCATACACTGGCCGCGTAAGCCTAAGCAAGTCATCTGCTTGTCTGGCCCTGAAAGGGTAACAGTGCTTGCACGTTAGTGTTACTGACCCAGCTAACCAATGGGGTGACACTGTTCTGCATGCATCTGACAGGAGGAAGTGCTAAATTACAAGTAACTGCAATGACTCAGCTATATTATTCCTCCTTTTCCCTAATTTTATCATGGATGATTTCCTAGAAGCAAAATGCCCTTCTCTTTTAGCTCCATTTAAAAAACACTGAGCCCTAAGTTTGCAAAGCACTTCTACATTTGGCTGCCACCAAATCAAGAAACCTTTTTTTTTTTTTTTTTTGGAGACTATAAAGAACAGTAAAAACCAAGTTCCTCTGTCATAAAATTAAGGTATTAAAAAAGCATGGCCATGAATGCAACTAACATGGCAAGTGAAATAAAAGACGTTGAGTAATAATCTATATCTTTGTCCTTATAAGAACAAAACTGTATAAAAGACCTTCAGGCCCAACGCTGCTGCTGGAAGCTCTGCCTTCATGAGAGCCAGAGGCTCATTCCACTCAAAGTCCTGGAACGGCAGAGCAAGTTTGCAGCAGAAGTTTGTGTGCCAGCCTTGTGCCACCTCCACCCTACCTCCACCAACTCACCCAGCACTCTTGCCACTTAAATTATTTAATTCATTGTGACACGTGGTACTTGGCGCATTTTCCACAAGAATCAAAACAAGTTATCTTGATGGGGCCAAATCCTGTTCTAGCTTGCAGAGCTGTTTCCTTCCTTGGTTAGAAAAAGCACGGCTGACAGATTTAGAGTACCAGGGAGGGACTCCACCTCTCGCTCAGCAGCCGCAAAGAGCAGCAGCTGGTCAGTGCTGCCACCACCTGTCCACTGTCAGCCTTAGCTGTCACTGAATGCTTCCTAGCAATGCTTTGTTTGCACCTTTGGTTACAGGAGGCTCGTCGGAGGGCCACAGGTGATCAGACACTGGCCATTTTGCTAAAGGAACAAGTCCACTTCATGGAACTGTATAGGCGGCAAAAAAATGTACTGCAAACTTTCATGCAGAAAGAAAATCAAAACATAGCATTGGACGTTTGTGTAGACAGACACAGCTCTCTGTGTCCAGGGCTTCTACAGCAGAGAATTCTACAACTGTAGATTGAAATTTTTTTTTTTGAAAACAAGTTAAGTCGGGGCCGGGGAGATGGCTCAGTAGGGTAAGTGCTTCTCTGGCAAGCGCAAGGGCCTGAGTTCAATCCCCAGTTCCACCAGAAAAAAAAAAAAAAAGAAAACAAGTTAAGTCTATATTAAACTTGAGTAGATTTCCTACTTGTCACCCTTTCCTAGAAAACACAATTATTTATAGGACATAGACCTTAGATTAGGTATGACATGAGGTATGATGATTGAAATGCAGGAAATGTTGCATTCGTAAGTATTTTATTACAACAAAAGATACACTGCTATGAATTCCTCTCAAAACGATGACCTTCATTTCAAGCACACTTATCCTATCCTTTTTGATACTTCCTCAGGTAGTTCTGAAAGCTCTCCGTGAGTATCTAGAGTTGAGCATTTGTGGGTGTCTCCGTGTCCTAAATAGATTTAAAATATTTACCTTTCCTGGCTGTCTTGACTGCGGAAAAGACTCAAAAGTCACCTGGTACCAGTTCCAGTGAAAAAGAGGCATAATGACACACTGTAATATTTTCACCTGCCTGCTCTCCCATGACACTTAGCAACCATAGTCACCATATTTTTTTATTATTATGCCTATAGACACGCAAGAACAGGCACTCCCAGAACTGCTTCAGAAAGTGGCAAGAACACCAGAATCAAACTGTCTGAAATGAGGGAGAATATTTTGCAGGGAATCAGCAGCAATGTGTCTTATACTGTAATATTTCCAGTTCAAATATTTTGCATATATTTCGATCACGCCTCATCAGGAATCCACAGATGATGTCAGGTAGACCGGAGTATGAGCATACGCTCCTCATAAATAGCACACCACTTTACCCAGAGAGCCTGAACATACACAGAATTTGGCATCCACAAGGGGGCACCCAGATAGTGAGAAAAAAGACTAAACTCTCATTCTTCCTTCGGATATTTTCATTCATGAACTTGATGGTTTACAACATTACCATGTGTTTAAAGAGATCTGTTTAAAGTTAACCTGAAAGAAATCAAAACAAAAGTCAAAGTCTAAGCATCTTTCTGTAGTACAGTGTGTGCTTAGGATAGCCCCTGGCTGACCATGCTGATGGTATAACATGGGCTCACTTCGTGAGTGAGGGTGGGATTCTGGGAGGGCGAAAAGCTTAGGAAACTCTGCTTTCCCCGTCAATTAAAAAAAATAATAATAGTAACAATCTATTTGGCTGTGGCAAGTCTGGGAATCACCTGCCATTTAAAATGTCTCCTAACCTAGGGCCAAGTGAACAGGAAGTCACTCCTGCACGCATGGTTAAAGTCAATCTCTTTCCGGACTTTCAGCTGGGCATGAAGATGACTAAAGTGGACTTTCTGATTCAGCCCAGATCTTCAGAGTTAGAAGCCAGATCAGTGGGGACCATGGATTAGACCCCAAAGAGCCACAGAAGTATATGTGGGCCTCAAATGTCTGTATTGTTTGAGCAGGGTGACAGGCCTAGAAGATCAGATAGATATAGCTAAAACCAAGAAGCTGAGGAAATACAAGTTAGAGTGACTATTTCTGTTTTGTAAACGTGGAGGCCTGAGATGTTTTGTGGGTCAGCTGAATTTTACCTTAGCCTGGGGCTCAAGAAGGAGGCCAGACCCTCCGAGATGAGTAACTGTACATCAACCTCAGAACTGCACACATCTGTGACAAAGAGACGAGGCCTGACGAGGCCTGAGCTACCCATCAGAGCAGCCCCGGGCCATGTGCAGTGACCAAGCCAGTTGACAGTGACCAGTTCAAACTGGATGTGCTTTTTGAAGATGACAGAATGTAAAATATTTCACTAATCACCTTTACAGATTGTTTGGTGACAGGATAGCTGGGGTACATAACAAAGTATTGTTTTACCTATACTATTTTTGCTGATCATTTCTACTTTTTTCAGTGCCATTTAGAAAACTCAGTGTGACCAGCATGGTGTGTGTCACAGTTCTCTTGAACAGCACAGTGCTACAGCTGTGATCAACTAACTTTAGAGACCCACACGCATCCCCTCACAGACAAAATAATAAAAACGTCACGACATGCTGGCACAGCCCCCAATCCACCTCCACCTCCAAGTGTATTTTTCCAAGATAGACTGTTCTCCCTCCTAATATGTTTAATAGCACAACTTTTAAAGTAACTAATAGAGAAGCCTAAGCACTTAGGTCCAAAATAATGAAAATTGTCTATCCATTCAATATTACTTTTGAGACAAAATAATACAGAGAAGAAACAATATGCCTTTATCCTCAACAATCAAAACTATTCCATCTCTGCTCCCGCCTTGAGTCTCGGCACCACGCTAGTAGGACACGCACAGCTCCCACACTGCTGGCTATGCTCACTAACTGAAGGCTAAACACGTCACTTGTCAAATATATACCTGACATTCTCAAGCATACACTCCACTTGCCCAAGGCCAGAAGCTTCTCATCACGGATCCATCGAGCTGTCTTTCTTTACACAGACTCTGCCTCCACTCGGCATGAAAAGTTGCACATTCTAAACTAATAAAACAAAACAAATGCCAACCATACGCCATGATCAACATTGCACAAACCCTGTACGTGTGTGTGGGGTTGTTTGTCTGCTTGAGTTTTGCTGTTTGGTTCTTCTTTTATGAAACACTTTACTTCAACAAGGTAAAATAAGATAAAACCTAGCTTTACATAAGGTACAAGATAAAGTTTTGGCTCTGGCTGACTGACCAGCAGATGTAGCCATCAACAAAAACCATTAGTTCAGAGGTCTGTAAATGCATGGCCTTTAGCGTGAGCATGCCTCCTGCAAGAGTAAGTAACTAGTGGGCCTGTGAGGTACATGGAAGAGGTAAGAAATGATGTTAGGAATACACACAAGGTCTAGGAGAAGAAAAGGCACTTGTCTCTTGTTAAAGGAATGTGAGCCATGGCCCTGCTGATGGGGACAAAAGGGAGCATGCCATTTCCGCTCTTTCACTAGCATATGCCTTAATGCAACTGCTTTGAGTACTGTATGCAACTAGTTGAAATTTAATTGGCATGGTGAGATAAAAATTCAGTTAAAGGTAAATGTTTTTCTTCTATGCATGCGATTTTAGAATAAATGCTTCGTGTGCTAATAATTTTTTAAATGAATTGTGAAGAGTCACAAACACTATTTTCTCCACTGAAAAATGATCTCTCTCCAACAGCTTTCTTGAAAGACCACTGAAATCAATGTTCTATTTCCTTCCAGCAGCATTCATTAGTATTGAACATGTATATGCTGTTGTATTAAGTGCTTTTGTTGTAGGAGAAAAAATTAGTGAGTCAATTTTGTTGCTATGTTTGAGAAAGAAGCATTTTAATTAGAGAGATTTTTAAAACTAAAGATGAGTTGTTATACAATTTCCTATGTCCTAAAAACAAGGATCCAAATCCAGAAGAAAGAGACATAGGACAACATATCTTTTATGATTCTCAACTCTTTATATTTGCTAAGTATATTGACAAAAGGCCAAACTGAGAAATAACTGAGATATAATAAACAAGGAATATTATGGCTTATATCTAGATGGTCCCCTAAAACCTTACACACTCGTAGGTGGGGCTTTTTGGAGGTAGCTCGATCTAAAGTATAAGAATATGGATTACAGGTGTGTGATAACTGGATTAGTTCACCGATTAGTTTAGCAACAAGCTGTGTGTTGTTGAATGGATTTACTGGAAATGGAAGACATACTCTGATATAACTGGTACCAACCAATCATCTCGTGGCCTTCAGGGATGAGAAAAGAAAGGGAGGCTTGCTGCTAGCAGCCTTCTGCCTGCCCTACCATGGACTACTTCTCCTCTGCCATCTGCCCTGCCTTGGAATCAGCTGACTATGCACTGAAACCTCTACAAAACGTGAGCTAAAATAAAATCTTCCCTCTCTAACTTCTGGATGTTGAGTATTTTGTCCCAATAATGAGGAACTAACTAAGATAGGAAAAAACTGTACAAGATAACTGACTTTAACCCAATACTACATTTTCTCAAAAAAGGAATACAAACGAAACTGACTAATAACACTCAATGCAGTCAACACTCTGAATTTGATTACCACTAAAATCAAATTTAGTGCCACAATTCATCATTATCCACATTTTTTTTCTTTCTAAATATATGCAATTATTAATTAGGAAAAGGAAAGAGAACAACATGGAAACTGAGTAATATCCTCCAGCGACTGCCTGCAAACGTGACAGTTTGAACAGCTATTCAAATATCATGTTACCTTCATAAGACTTATAAATTTGGGTCACGGACATAGCTCATCAGTCTAAGTGCTTGCCTGGCAAGTGCAAGGACCCGGGGTTTGATTCCTGGTGCCACATGCTATGCATACCTGATTCAGGCTCTCCAAGCCAGCCACCAAAACTAGGTGTGGTGACACACACCTGTAATCCCAGCACTGGGGAGGCTGAAACAGGAGGATCACTATAAGTCTGAGCTGGGTAGTGAGACCCTATACCAAATACACAAATTAAAAAAGAGACAACAATTCAGGTAAAATCATAGTGCCCGGTTTTAATATAATGGAAATAAGAAGGTACTGAAGAGGTTAGAAGGCAAAAAAATAAATAATAACTTGCATCATCTCTTCCCACAACTTCATGGACTACAGAGGCAGATGCCGTATACCTGGGGTGAGAAGATGGCATTAAGTTCTGGCCAGATGCAGCACATGAACCTGATGCTAGACAGAGCTCCACAGACTCTTATTCTGCACTGTGCTGCCCAACACTGGTATCATGTTGCTGAAGGCCATTCTTTGGCTGCCAAAGCTGACAGAAAGCCAAGTCATGAGTCCTCTAGTTCCAAGGTCCTGGTTCAGGGTAGACCCAGGTCCCTACCATAATAGGTGGTAACGTAAGTTCCACCTCCCCAGGTCAATACACACAGACTGAGCCCCTGCAACTGTGTTAGCCAAGAGCCCAACTCTGCCACCATCCTCCTATTAGAACTCAGGGACAAAAGGGTAGAAGAAGATTCATCTGCTGTTGAGGCACAAGAGCTAGTACAGGACTGACTTGGAGCGCAGTGCCAGGCCTGCTGTAGTGAGATCCAGCGCCAGGCACCAACCTGTGCCATTGGGTGGCAGACATACCACAGATCACATTACCATCCAACATGGTGTGAGCATGGGTCTACCCTGAAACAGGACCTTGTAACTAAGGGACTCCCTGTCTTGGCTCAACATCAGCCTTGGAAGTCCAGGAACTGCCTTCAACAGCACAATCCCAATGTCAGGCAGCACGGTGCAGAACAAGAGACAGTTTGCTGAGGATAAGAAAAGGTATTTAGGTCAGGGCTTTGCTTTGGAATTTACTATCAGGCCAAAAGACCTAACAGTGACTAAATCATAACAACCTCTATCCCCAAGCCAGTGCTGGCAAAGACACGTCGTGCCAGCCTCCCACACGCCTATTCAGGCCCGCACCACCTTCAGCTGGTGAGAGTGGGCTGGGACCCTGGGTCTACCTCACTGAAAGGCAGCCAACAGCAGTGTGAGCCTTGGTCCTACTTTAGGGCTCTGTCTTGATGAGCCGCGGTGTCAGCATGTGAAACAGCTTTGTGGTATAAGTAGGAAGAAACACAGCATAAGAGCCTGGACCTGCTTTGCTCCAACCGTATGCTGGAGACTATGCCAAAAGTGTACAGATCTACCTACCCATTCACCAGAGAATGACCTTGGAAGGGGACAGATTACTCCTTTTAGGGAGTCCCTCAATTCAAATCCAACACATCAGCTGTAGGACTGAGACAAACGTGGGCTTGGACTGCCCTCCAGTGTTGAAGATTGACAATACATCAACAGAAGATGAACTTAACCTGTATTTAGGAAACCCATCTAGTGCTGAAGTAGCAGAAGTGAATATAGACTCAAAGGAAATAAGAAGCCTGCTTCAAATTTCTGGGAAAACAAACAAGAAAACAAAGCCAAATTATCAAGGGAAGAATAATGCATAATCTTTCAATGCCAAGATAACATGCTGCAGCTAGCATAAGAGCTGCCTGGAATCCATAACTTCACCTACCAGTCATGTTAGCGCCACAAGCTAGCATCCGGGATGGTCAAACTTATAGATGAAAACTTTCAAACAGCTGTTTTAAGAAAATACAAAAAAAAAAAAATTTAATACTCTAACAAAAGAAGACCTAGCAGAAATGGAAGCAATTAAAAATTAAACAGATGCTAAGACTGAAAAATAGACTAGCTAGATTCAACTCAACCAAGTCTATCCCAAGACACATTTCAACCGAGCTCCCAAAAGTGGAAGATAAAGAGAAGTTGCTTAAGACAAAAAGAGAAGAGGAACAACACAGAAGGGTGTGCTCCTGATGGCAAGCTTAGGCTAGCAGACAATAGCATGAGGTTTCCCAGTAACGAAGGGACTAAAACTTACCAGCCAAGAATACAGTATTCAGGAAAGCTATCCTACAGAAATACAAAAAGATAAAAACATTCCCAACCAAACAAAAGTTGAGAAGATGTATGCACAATGCAGCTGTCCTATAAGAAGCCCTAAAGATAGTTCTTTAAACAGAAGAAACAGACATTAATGAATAAGAAGAAAATATGCAAAGGTATAAAACTCTTAGATAAAAACTAACTGTACAAACAAATTCAGAATTTTCTAGTACTGTAAGCATAACAAGTAAACCATTTATATATTCAATATGGAGAATAAAAATCAGAACAACAAAAATAATAAAAACAATGTTAACATGACAGAGTATGGATAGTGAAGGTGTAAAACCAGACACTAAAAATTTTAAATGTGAGTGTGACTGTAAAGGTTTTTTTTTTTTTTTTAGTGTATTCTTCTAAGTTTTTGATGAACTTGCTATCATTGCAAAATATCGAAAGAGTTTATTGTAATCATCACAGTAAGCATAAGCAGATATCTAAATACACAAAACAGAGGCCAGGGAGGTAGCTCGGCAGGCTAAGCACTTGCCTGGCAAGCACAAGGACCAGGGTTTGATTCCCGATACTGCATGCTGTCCTGGTCACTGAAACCAGGCACGGTGGCACACGCCTGGAATCCCAGCGCTGGGGAGGCTGAGCTAGGAGGATCACTATGAGTCCAAGCTGCATGGGGAGACCCTGTACCAAATAAATAAATAAAAGATTTTTTAAAAATAAAGGATATAAACCAAAAATAAGAGAGGAATCAAAATGTACTCCAAGACTAAGTCGCTCAGGTACAAAGGAAGTTGGTTAGAAAGGAAGGAAGGAATTAAAATAAAATGAGAAAGCAACTCAGTGCCCTAAGACATTACCTGTCAATAATAACTTTAAGTGTAAATGGGCCGGATTCTCTAATTAAAAGTTATACGTGAAAAATCAAGACCCAACTACATGCCACTTACAAGAAATCCACCTCTAAGAACAACCATCTCCAAGAACATGCACAGAGTGAAACAAAGGATCCAAAAGAACGGGGTAGCTGTACTTATATAAAACAGCTTTTAAATAGAAAACGGTAAATCGAAATAAGATGATTATATAATGATTAAGACAAACACTGCAAGAAGAAAAATCATATGCATTATATTATACATATTCCAAACATATAAATCAAGTATTAGGACATTGAAGAGAAAATGGACTCTAAAATAATAATAGTAAGAGGCTTTAACCTCATGCTTTCAGGAACAGACAGACAGACAGACAGAGAAACAGACAATAAAGGAAAAGTGTCACCCGGGCAGGGTAGTGCACACCTTAACCCCAGCACTGTGGAGCAGGAGGCAGGACTGTCACGAGTCGAAAGCCAGCCTAAGCCATACAGCAAGCTCAAGCCCAGCCTCAAATACATAATGAGACATTCTCTAAAGATTATAAAAAGTCAAATTGCTCCCTAGACCAAATGGTCCTAACAGATATCTACAAAACGAGTTATCCACGGCTACAAGAAATGTCCTCTCATTGATACATGGAACATTCTCCAGGACAGAGCATGGGAGAGCTGCACAACAAACCCCAACAAACTTAAAAGCAATGCCTTGTCTTGAGTTTCTTTCTGACCATAGAGGGCAACAAAACTAGAAATCAACCATGACATATTTTGGAAATTATTGATGCATGCAGAAATAACCTATTAATGAACAATAAAGAAAAGAAGAAATGAAGAAAGAAAGTTAAGGTTCTTTAAACAAATATAAACAGATACACAACCTGCCTAAGCCTAGGGATACAGAAAAAGTTTACTGAAAGAAATTTACAGCCATCAACATCTGCATTTTATAAAAAGCAGAATGCGCTCAAATAATCTATTCCTGCATTGGGGACCTGAAGAACAAGAGTAAAACAAACTCAAAATTAGTAGAAGGAAAGAAATAATGAAGAATATAATAGAAATAAATGAGAACAGCAATAAAAATAATACAAAATACCAGTGAAACAAAAACCTTTTTAAAAAGATAAACAGAATAGACAAATCCTTAGCTAGGCTAAGAAGAGGAAGACTCAGAAAATAACAGACACAAAAAGGGATACTATAACCAACACTACAGAACTGTGAAGGATCATTAACGATTATCATTAAGAAATAGAAAGTAGGAGTCAGGGAGATGGCACAGTGGAATAAGCGCTTGCCTGACAAGCACAAGGGCCTGAGTTCAATCCCCACTTCTGCCAGAAGGAAGGAAGGAAGGAAGGAAGGAAGGAAGGAAGGAAGGAAGGAAGGAAGGAA
>NDGM011166942.1:0-14808 GCA_002564305.1 Octomys mimax | reverse complement strand
GACAAGATTTCAGAGTAAGTAGCACTGGTAACTCAAATTGGCAACTAGATTGCAGTAATTATAGGATTTGGAAAGAGAGACTACTGTAAGGAATTTGAGTCATAGAGGATGAGAAACAGAGAGAGGAAATATGGCTGCAGAGAATGGAAAGTTAATGAAGAAGTACATTTGGCAGGACTTCTTAGAAATTTCTGACATGGGTAGGATGACAGAGTTTGAAGACTTCCAGATTTTAGATTTGAGTGGCAATATAAGTGGTGGTCAGATCCCCAGCAAAGAGTTGAGATAAAGGGAAGTACATTTATGATGTCAATATTTTAAACATGCTTAGTTTGAAGTATCTATGTGATATTCAGGAGGCATTATGTAGTGCTATGAAACTAAAGTTCAGGAGAAAAATCATAAATGAAATTACAACTCTAAGCATTATAAGTTTCTGTAGGGTGGCTAAAGGGTACACAGCCAATACAGAGAAGGAGCATCAACTCAAAGAGTCTTGAACACTATTTTAAGGGCTTCATAATGTGGGTGATGGCGGTCCCCAGTGGCTGTTAAGGACAAGTGACTTGCTACGATTAGGAGATTATTGAAGTACAGAAATAAAAGTAATATAAATATCACAAAACTCTTACATGACAGAGCCTAGATTCACGTTCACAGGTTTTTACTCAATCTACTTACAGTCTTATAATTTTATCTCAATTAAACTTAAGTAAATTAGTTATCAATTATGATGAAGATCAGCTGTGAAATAACAGTGCTTACCCAGTAGCAGTCTACAAGCTCATTACTTTTTTAAGTTTACTTCTCCACCATCCTCAGAGTATAACATTTAAACTGATGATACTAGACTGAGCTTCAGCCATCTACCTAAGTCTCAAGCAGCAAAATGTGGAAGGAGATGAGGATAGAACAGATGTTGAAGGATAACTAAGAAGTCTATAAGATAAAGCTCATGATTCTACTATTGATAATTTCATGGAGTATGGTGATGTCACCAATTGTGTTGGAAAACAGCAGCAACTTGTTGGCATAAACACTTATACTTTTGTTTATTTTTCTGGGGCTTACATCTATCCCTTTTCTTAGGAATCACATCATTAATTTTCTTTTCCTGTTTTGAGACAAGATTTCATCACACTGTGCAGACTGGCCTTGAATTTTCTATGTACCACATGTTGACCTCAAATCACATTAACTATTATTGAATCATATTAACTATTGAGATATGATTGTAATACATAATACTTACATACACTTTTGGGAAAATTATATATATATATAAAAATGATCAAGGATATATATATATATATATATATATATATATATATATATCCTTGATCATTTTTATCACCTCTCCCACTTTCTCCAGATCTCTTCAATATTTCTATAGTATCTACCTGCCTATCCCTATCATGGACCATTTATATTGCTACGTTATTTATAATTTGTGTCATATTGTTAGAGAAATGGTGTGGTATATAAACTGCTGTGTTGGAGGCCTGCCTCTTAGCTCAGTTCTTTAAGTGGCTGCTTCTACAAAGCAGTCAGGCTCAGGTTGCTGGGGTTCGATCCCACAACTCAAGCCAGCCAAACCTGCCCTGAAGGCATTCAGAGAAAAAAAAATCCTAAATTGCTGTGTCTCATTTATTTGACTTAGTATTATTGTCTTCAGATTTGGGCATATTCCTACAAATAACTCAAATTTATCATTCTTTATGGCTTACTAATCAGTTCATTTTTTGATAGGCCTAAATGCCACAATAACTTAGATCTTGTGAGTTGTTTACTGCATGTATCAATATAATATGATATCTTTAATTATTTGAAGAAGACTCAAAGCAGGTATGTCTGGACTAAATGGTGTTTCCATTTCAAAATTTTTGAGAAAGCACTGTACTGATTTCTGTAGTTTAGAAACTGATTTCAACTGGTTCTACTAGTTTATGTTCTTTCCAGTAGCGTAGAGAGGTTTCCTTTCCTCTACATTCTCTCTAGCATGTGCTGTTATCTGAGTCTTTGACAATAGCTATTCTTTCTGGAGTAAAATGGAACCATAGGCATTATTTTAATTTGCATTTTTCCAATGGCAAAACATGCTGAACTTTTAAAAAATGTGCTTACTGATCACTTGTATCTCTTCTTCTGAGAAATATCTACTCATTTTGATTTCCAATGTTTATGTGAACTTTTATTTGAAGAGGATCTACTTCTTTGGTGGGGTCAATACATTGGACTGTAGTCACTCACCAGCTGTGTAAGCACATAGTATCTACCCAGTTAGACATAATGGAGCTGAGTAATTCACTTTTCCCCCTCCATTTAAATATAAACAAAATCCTATAGACATTTATGCTTCCATTATCCTAAGAGAGGTACAAAATAAGATTACAAAAGCCTAAGCGATTGTCATGCCCTAGGTGACAGAAAACTGGCACCCAGAGAGATTTATTGGGAGACACCTAAAGCTGGAGACATTTGGACTTTAAATATTAAAGGCCTGATTTATCAGGGGCTCTTTCCCCTTTTGCCTTTTTCCTGATCCTGCTGTTACCTTTCCCATGATCTTCAGTAAACATAACTATTTACTACTTAGTACTGGGTGTGTGCTTGATAATTCTTTCATTGCTGTACACAAGAACCTGGACTATGATTGGCCTATGCACCTGTAACACCTTCCACCTCTTGCTTAAGGCCTCTATAATCCCCTCCTTTCATTGTATCTCTGTAGATTTGGTCATCCT
This sequence comes from Octomys mimax, assembly GCA_002564305.1. Taxonomy (NCBI): domain Eukaryota; kingdom Metazoa; phylum Chordata; class Mammalia; order Rodentia; family Octodontidae; genus Octomys; species Octomys mimax. The sequence continues at coordinate 12,064 of NDGM011166942.1, read as the reverse complement.
TTCTCACAAACCATGAGCCAGATGCCAAGAAGAAACTGCACATTGTCCTTCTTTGTTCTGCATTGTTCTGTCTCAATTTCTGTGTAGGTTCCAATTTTCACATCAGATATTTTCTGGGTTCCTGAAATTAACTTCCATTTTGTATTATTCTTCAACTTGTTATTTTTCAACGTCTGTATTCCAAATATTAGAAAAGCTGATTTGATTTTGATTTCCCTGCCACTGTCTTTCCAGAAGTCCATTGAGGTCTAATATTTCATATTTTGTATGTATTTTAGATATTTGTTCTCTGTGTGAGGAGTAGTTGGGAATTTTTTCCACTGTGTAGGTTATTCCTGCACTCCATTGGTTATTTGTTGTGACAGTACAAAAGCCTTTATGTTGATATATTTCATGTGTTTATTGTTGGTATTATATCTCAGGCAACTGGGATTTTCTTCAGGAAGTCATTATGTATGCCAACGTTTTCAAGAGTTTTATAATACTGTCATTAAAGAAGATTCAATGATTTTGTATTTATATCTAGCTTATTGAAGAATTTTGATTTGGTTTTAGGACAAAGTGGGATATATAGAACTACATTGCTTCTTTTGTATGGAGGTAACAAGTTTTCCCTCCATACAAAAGGCTTTGTTTTCTCCATTCTAACTTACTGGTGGTGCATTTGACAAAAATCAGATGTCTGATGGTTCTTTGGGTTGTTTCTGCATGCTGTATTAAATTCTATTCATTGACATGTCAATTTTTGTGTGAATACCAGGTAATTTTTATTACTCTACCTCTAAAGTATAACATAAAGTACTTAATTATAATGCCTCACAATTTGTTCTTAGTGTTCAGAATTGGTTTGGCCTGCTTTGATCTCTTTGAGCTCTGTGTAAAATTTAGTATATTTTTTCTACTTTTGTAGAAAGTGGTGATGTAGTTTTGATATAGGGGAAATAATATAACTCCCAACATTCTAGATGTCAGATACACCAAGTTCCTGTTCCCCAAATTGGAAGAATGAATTTTAAGGAATGATGCAGGTAAAAATAGGAAAAGTTTGTTTACTTATTTTCTTTTTTGAAGCTGTGCCACCTCCCTCCTCTGCTACTCACCTCCTCTGGGAAGATGAAAGGGGTCAACCGTGAGACACAGGACCTGCCTCATAGCAAACAGGATCTGCTTCCCCTTACTTGGGTGGCTATCCATCCCTGTTCCCAGGCAGGTGCTATGCAGGTAGAATGTCAGCATACAGGATCTGTTGCCACCCCCTTATCCAGGAGACCTTAACACAAGAAGGCAGAAGCAAGGCATAGGACACCCCACTGATGAACAATTTGTTGAGACAGATAGCTCCTGTAAGACAGGAAGGACCCAAATGTTTGTTGGCAGCAAGCCCACTTTGTATAGAAAGTTTTATAAAACAAAATCAGAAGGTGGGTAGAAAATCATGAAGTGATACAAAGTGGGGCAAAACTGTGATCAACCAAATAACACTACAAGTATAGCCTCTTACATAATGATGATTAAAAAAAAATAATGATCCAATGGGAAAACAGGTCACATAACAAGTGTACATGGAAAGAACAAAGGCCTTGTCAGGAAGAGATGTATCAGGAGGTCTTGGTCACCCATGAGGTTGACTGATGTTATCTGAACTTTCCTGTAACAGGTGATACCAAAGATCTTATCCCATGAGGAGGTACATAGTCTTTATCTGGAGGCCTGGCTTCTAACAAACACAACTCTGGCCACTGTTGTAATGTATTCTAATCTCTTTCACTGGCTCACTTGAGGGCTTAGTGCTGTCTGACTACTATGATATGCCTAAATAATTTAGCTGTCTATATTTTTATTACAATTCTATTAAATCTATGCATTGTTTTTTATAATATGGATATTATGACTATAGCTATCCTACCAAGTCAAACACAAGTGTGTATCTTTCCATTTAGTGATGTTCTTTTTCGATCTCTTTTGTCAGAACATTATTGTTTCATTATACAGATCTTTCATGTCCATTCTTGTGTTAATTTGTAGGGTTTTAAATTTTTTGAAACTATTGTAAATGAGAATATTTTCTGGACTTTTTTGATTGCTTTATTGTTTATGTTTACAATTTTCATTTTGTGTTAGTACATGTTTTCAGTATATAAGGATCACATTTCATGGAGAGTTGTTATATGTCCATAATGCACATTGACTCTTTTTTTTACCACTTTTGTCTCCTCATCATCCCTCCCTCTACTTCTTTTTTTTTCCCTCCCTCTAATTCTTGGTATCCTTCCCATTTGCAAAAGGCCTATCTCCCTGTTTCTTATTATCAACATTTTTATTTTGCTTTTTATTTCTAGTTTGGGTTTTCATATATGAGAAAACGTGATATTTAAGCTTGTGTGTATGATTTATTTAAATGAGCATTATGGTCTCAAGGTGTTTTCATTTGCTTACAAATGACTCAAATTTATCTTTATTGGAAAAGATCTCCATTTTTATTGTTAATGTACAGAAATATTGTTCATTTTTGTATGTTTGTCTGTTTTCTTCAATTTAACCATTTGTTTTTTGAGTTCTTTGTCAAGTACTCCATTTCAGTGTCAGTGTGCTTAGCTTTGGAGGATGTAGGAATTTTTGAAGATTCTGTTGCCTTAATTTTTCTCATCTTTGTATTCTTTTGTGTTGAGGGTTGTATATCAATTTGGGTAGAAAAATTGTCACTAATTTAGATGTCTTTTTATTGATTTATTTATTTTTACTTTTCAAATTTTCTTTATTTTTTAAAGAGAGTATAATATAGTATTAAAACAAATATTAAGAGTGATACAAAATGTCACAGTATTTGTTGTAGCACAGTGTTATCTTCCAACTGATCATCTCGCTTTACATAGCTCATTGTCTTATTTTTTCCCTTCCCATGTTTGTCTTCTTCGTTATGATGTCCTTATCTTGTAGCACAATGCCTGGTACCTTGTAAGCACTCAGTAAATATTTGTCCAGTGAATAAATGCACTCCTAAAAACACACTGCATGGCTTACATGTGCTATCTCAGCTGTCTGGGAAGCTGTGGCAGGAGGATTACTTGAACTCAGAAGTTTGAAGCCAGCTTGTGCAGCATAGAATGTTAAAAAAACAAACCAAAGAAAGAGAAAGTAGCCTTGGTTAAAAAAAAAACAGGGGCTGTTTAAGAATATTTATCATCTGAGGAGCACTTACTACCTGCTGAGAATGTCTTTTTATTTAATGCATATTTCCTAGGGATGCAACCTTAGCTTTGGTTATGCTTTGGTATTTATACACTTCTTTAGCCTACTCTACATAGTAGGATCAATCCTGAACACTACTTTGCAAAGAGAGAGCCACAGCATTTGTAAAGACGATGTAAAACTTTTAAAAAACATTTTTTTCCTTTGTTCAAAATCCAGAAAGGCTTTTTAAATTCTTCTACACCCAAATTTTGGTAATATATAATTGTACGTAAAAGATACTATTTAAATGAAAGTGATGATCTATTAATCTTAATTTTTCTTTTCCCATACAAAAACTATATATATATATATATATATATATATATATATATATATATACACATATATATATATATGGAGAAAAAGAATAAATAGAGGAGAAACAACACACATATGCAAAACAACGAAAGTACAGTTCTCTCATTCTGTTTATACTACAGTTGAAATTTGAGTAGTTTACTCTTTCCCTACAGTAACAACAAGGTAGACCTTGACTTGTAGCATTTGTGGGCACTGAGTTCTAGTCCTCTATTGATGAATTCAAGAAGTTTTGTGAGCTTATTGTTGCATAAACCAGTTAAGTCTTATATTATTTTTTCTTGTGCTTTTCAGTGAGTGAAGAAATTTGGGGGTCAAGATGGACTGCTGAGCTTTCCTTTCAGCCTTCCTTTCATTTCCTCAACAGGAAGTGCTCTGTCTGGTTTTATTTGAGCTCCTGAGGTCATGGTTAAGCAGAGCTTTTATTTTGTTCTGGTGTGTTTGTGTTTAATTTGGTTCGTGCTGGTGTTTTCATTTTTTTCCTCTCATGAGTGTTATCTTAAATTGTGTTGGGAGGGCATAATGTGACTGGTGAAGTACACAGTATTCTGCTGAGTTCTGAAAGGACTTTCTCAATGTTTCTCCTTTCCTCTTAGAAATGACCCCTGGAGCAACTTGTGTCTATTTTCCTTTCTATAGAGCTCTGAATGAGCCAGCTCTTCAACGATCTCTGACTATGCAGCTTTCTCTGGCTCTTCACTTGCTTCAAGCCCTTTTTCAACACCTTCAAAAGTTACTATCCAGCCTGTAACTTCAGTGGTACGTAAATCACAAGCACCAGAGCTCAGTAACTTTTTGCTGACTTTGGCTGGGGTTCTTAGCTCTGTTCAATCTGAATGTTTAGAAGTGGTAAGATATTCTGTGGACATGGAACTCTCTGGTGTTTGTGAGAATGATGGGAGAGTGTTTACTTTAACATTCCTCAACTATCTTTTCTCCTCTGCTTGATCTCACTGGCCACTAACACTGCTTGCCCTATAACTCGCTGAACCATGGCTCTCAGAGTGTCATTCTACATCCCTATCCAGGACTGTGATTTTATTATTTCCTTTCTCAGTGCTCACCAGTCCTAACTGAATGATTCCCTGGCTTTCAGTTTCCATAAGGTCTATAATCTGTGAGTGTCTCTTACTGGACTACCTATCTTAGTGAGGAGGAGATTGGGACTTATAGGTCCTAGAGGGAGATTGCAAGACTAATCTCTAATTGGAGCTGCCCAGTAGATCCTGAAGAATTTGGCTTCTTCCCCTGCCCAAGGTTTGGATATTCTGTCAAGATGGCACATTCACCAGAACTAAGATATAAGCAATGTGGGATTCAAGAGGTGGCCCAGCTTCCCTTTATAAAAACCAATGATCTAGAATACATCTTCTGCATTTCTTCTTCAGGTTGCCTTACTATACCTGTGTCTTTGCTCACTCCCATTTCTGAGTACCTGTGATCACCAGCAGACATTTTCTAAAAGTCTTGGGAGCATTAATGCCTCTAATCAGCTATGATCTGTCCCTGAATTCATAATCCTCCTGCATAATCATCAGAGCACTGGAATTGCAATGTGTACCAGCACGCCTAGCTCTCACTTCCTCTCTTTTTGAGGGGATTTATTTTCTCTTCAGTCTTAGGTTCTGTTGGAGGCTTCCAATCACATGATTTCCCTTCCCTAGCCAAAATAGATTTGATTGGTTGAAGCGAAAGCATGAAACATAGGTCAGAAAATCATAATTGCTTCATAGATTGCATCCAAGTGAATATCACTAAAATATTCACTCTTCATTTTCTAGAAAACTGTCAAAATATGTAAATAAAAAATATTGTGGTCTTTCAATAGCTACAAAGAGCAAATTGCTAGAAAAAAACTGCAAACAGCATTCAAGGATGAAAGTTATAAAGTAATAATTTTAGTTGCTCTCAAATTTCTGGTCTTTTTTATACTTTTTCTTCCTTTAATTGCTTTCCAAGAAGTAGCTCCTTTCTCCTCAATTAAACTTTTCTTTGTCACTTGAAATCAGTATGCTTATAACTAAAACTGTTTTATGAAAGGTAATTCTGATATCGGTGTAGAAATTACATTCACTGTAAGTGTGTGGAAAGCAATGTGTGGTAAATCGTGATTAGAAACAGGGACACTAGTCCAGGGACAGTGCTTATTACAATGTTTATTCTAAGTGAGCAGCAATGATGAGTTCAACTAACAGAGTATAAGTAGGTGGTAAGGTGATAGTGAGGTTTGCCATGCTCCTTTTGTCTTAGTCCTTAAGCTGATTTTCACATATATATTGTCACTTTTTGACAGTTGCAATTCAACTGGCATATACATTTTCCGGTTATTGCTAGGAAATGCTATTCATTGCATTTTTTTTTTTTTTACTTTTTTTTTTTTTTTTTGGCAGAACCAAGGATTGAACTTAGGCCCTTGTGCTTGCCAAGGAAGCACTTATTCTACTGAGCCATCTCCCCAGCCCCTTAGATTTTAAATTAGCTTCATCATGTGTCTGGGGAGATAGCTCAGTGGTGTAAGTGCCTGTCTGGAAAGAGTAAGTTTCTAAGTTTGAACCCTGGTACAAAAAACATTAAAATTAACTTAATTTTTTAGATTTTTTGAGTTCACATGCATTTTGTTATTAGAATTTTTGAGAGCTAGTAAACATATTTTTAAAAGCTTAAGTTATCTCATTTTTAAAATTTTGAGGGCAGAGGAACTTTTGAAGCTTTTATTAGCATATCACTTTACCTGTTTTTTGAAATTAATTTTATTGATTAAATTTAAATATAATAAATGTCATATCTGTCATAAGGAACCTGTACCTCTGTGTGATACATTTTTCCTCTTCTTTTATCCCATTCTCATCCCCTCTCTTTAGCCCCTCATCCCTCTATCTACAAAGCTTTGTTTTATCATTTTTATAATTCTTTCTTCCTTTTCCCTTCCTAGTTTATTTTTATTTTTGAATAATTTCTATTTCACTATATCTATTGTACATTTTGGAACTAACTTACTCTTACAGTTTCTCACACCAGGGTGACAGTATGATGGGTTTTTTGTGTGTTTGTTTGTTTTGGTTTTTTGTTTTGTTTTTGTTTTTGTTTTGGCTGGCCCAGGCTGCTTTAAGGGTGGGTCTGGTGAGGCATGGAGAGCTGAGGATCAAATCATGGTTCCCTGTGCCTGACTGGGTTTGCCCCAGCAGGCACTTAAACAACTGAGCTAACACACAAGCCCTTCTATGATGTTTACATATGTGTGTCAAATTTATTTCACTTAAGCATATGGTCTCAAGGTGCATTCATTTACGTAGAAATGTCTCATGTTTATTTTTCTTAATGGCTGGGTTATTTCTTCTAAAAGCTGCCTATTAATTCCAATAACTATGTCATCACAGAATTTATTTCTGTTGACTTTTTTCCTTGAATATGAGTTATCACTTATTTTTAAATGCCTAAATCATTTTGAAGCATCTCTTTGACTTTATAAAAAGTACAGCTTGCAGTGAATCTGAATTCCACTTAATGCCTTTGAAAACCATTGATTTTTTTATTTGTTTTAGCAAGGTAAATAACATGACTCAATTCGACATAAACTATTTCCCCTGCACTGGAGAACACTTGCAAATTCTATTCAAGTCTCTTATCTCCAGTTAAGTTGTTTGGAACTTACCACTTACATTCACAGTTTAGGAGTTGAGTGTAGATTTGAACAGAATATGAACATTGAAAAGCGTTCCTCCTCTGAATTCATCTTAGAATTTTAACACCACACTTCCTAGTTTTGGTATGTGAGTCTAGAACTCTTTATTGTAATTTTTCAAGAAAATGAAAATGAAAATTTTATGAGTTTTAGACACTGGGGAATTGATTGTGGTTTGTTCTCATTCTAAGGCCTTAAACATAGGAAACTCACTGATCAATTCTGTCTTTCATTATAGTTTAAACTCTACCTGTTTTCTCCCACACTATAGTATTTCTTTTTGTAATGCTTTATCCAAAATTTATGGCTGCTATACAAGTGGAAGAAACACTTAGACATTACCAGGAACCAGTACCTGCTTGGTCTATTGTATAAGTTTTGACCAGTGCAAAAACAATAATTCCAATTATATATTAACTAATATACTCAAGATCTAGATGTTAGGTCCAGCATACATGGATTGTTAAAGGCTATTTTGCAAATGCTTGAAGTCAGTGTAATGGCATTTCAGGAGAATGTTTTTAACAGTGTGACAACCTGGGAAATCCTGGTTTGGGGACTTTTAAGAAGGTGATAAATTCACCTGAGACAGGCAAAATTTCAAAGTCACCTAACTGAGTGACTTATTGATAGCCTGTACTATAAACATATTTAATCTTACTGCAATAAGATCTATAATACGTATACAATTGTATAATACCTATACCTATACATATTATAGTGGCAGATTAGATTTGGTTAGGTTATATTAGTTTAACAAATAAAATTCAGTAGGGTTGGTGTTATATGCCTTCCAGCAGCAGATCATAGGAATCCAGAAAGATTCTCCACTAGTCTATCTTTTGGAATACTAAATTACCAAAAGAGAACTATGCCTTCTGGCTTGCAATAACACATTGACTGCTGCTGGAATGACATGGAAAGAAAATGAAGGCTACCGTGTCTAGCATTTCTTCTATCAGGGGCACATGAGTAAGTGTCTTCAATCCTCCAGACCAGAAAATCCAATTTTTCATGCCACTGAATGAGTCAAGTTCATGCCATTTGGGTCTTATCTGTTCAGGAACGTACCTAATTCCTAAAGCAGCCAATTATGAGTATAAAAAATATTTTGCTCCATCCCATGAAGTTTTGGAAGAAAATTGATCCACAGTAATATATAATTTATATGTTGTGTTTGAGGTTAGTAGAACATACAGAAATAGATTACTAAAGATTTCAAATACAATAAATATGGAAAGAGAATGCCAGATTATAGTTGGAGATAAACATAACATTGAGGAACAAGGGAATGTTTTGTTGATGGAAGAGGCTTAATGATGCTTTATGCTCAGGTAAAAGAGAAAAGGAAAAATTAAAGTTGAAGGCATAAGAGAAAAAGTGACTAGTGTACTGCTTTGCTATTTTCTTGTTATGAACTCTCTGTTTTCCCTGTGTTTAATTGAATGCTTTGCCTAGTGGATTCATTGTGTTAGAATTCATGGAGTTGTAATCCCTGTTATCTCTTTCTAGCATCTGCTTCAAATCATTTTGTAGTGCTGCTTTTGTGTTCATAAAATTCCTCAGGTGTTCTTAGGCATAGAGTTACCTTATATCTTGATCAATTTTGAAAGATAGTCTTGTGGGATACATCTATTCCAGTTGGAGGTTGATTTCTTTTGGGGCTTGAAATACTTGGCTCCAAGTTCTTCTTGAATTGAGGCTTTGTGGTGATTAGACCGCTGTGAGTTATGGACATTCCATTATAGGTGATTTGTTTCTGCTCTGTAACAGCTTTTAATATTTTGTCCTCATGTTGAATCTCTATAATCTTAATTATTATATGACTTGATGTAGATATTTGAAAATCATGGATAATTGATGATAATATGATATATGACAGACTTTCTTTCCTGCTTGGGAAGTTTTCTGCCATTATTTCTATGAACATGTTTTTTATGTCATTTGCACTATCTCTTGATTTTAACCAACTCAAGTGAATCTTATGATTTTTTTTTTCTTTGCATCAGGTAGCAGGTACTGGATTAATTTCTCATGGTCCCTTACTATTTTCAATTAATCTCTCTTCTCATAATCCATGTCCACAATCTTATCTTCTATATCTATGATTCTGTGCTCAAACTGGCTCATTCTTCTGCATATTATTTTGATGAAATTTTTAATCTCCTGGATATCAGTTTGAAATCTGTTTCATGAATTCCTTTTTTTCTATGTTGAATATTCATGATTTCAATAATTTTACAAGCATCTATTTTTTAAAATCTGTATCTGTTCTACATTCTCTAAGCACGTCTTTCATTATGGTTATTGTCTCTGTAGTTATCTAAGAAATTACTTCAGATAGGTTTTATTTTAGATCTTCACCTGTTTATTCTATTATTTTCACTGTTACCACTTCAGAGAGGCCAGATGCACTGATTTGCGATTGCCACACCTCATTGCTCATTGGATATAGCCAGCTGTTGCTCTTTTCTGAGCAGAGTTGGCCCCTGTCAAAGATGGCTTTGAAAATAAATGTGCTATAGAATCTCCTTCATTTTCTACTTTTCATTTTTACTTTATTTAATTTTTCATTAATTTTAATGAGGAAGAAAGCAATGAGACAGTTTCAAAATAGGTTAATAGCATAGTTACAGTAATTGATACATTGCATATTGTTGTCTTCACAGTAGTTATTCAGAGTACAAGATGCAAACATGATCTTTTGTCTAAACACTATTAGTACAAATCTTTCTTCTCATTGAACTAAGAGAAAGTATCTGTATATCTATCCAATTATATATATATATTTTTTTTCGCTACAAAATGGTCTTTCATTTAATCCCCCCCTCTTCTGTTTTGTTTTGTCAGAGATGGGTGTTCCATTCCTGTTAGGGAAGCTGTATTTGGAGAAGTCTTTAAAGGACCTTTTTATGCTTGATGCCAGTCCAAAGGTTGTAGGTATTTGAATTCAGCAAAATAACCCAATTATAATCAATTAGTCCATAATAGTAGTGAGTTATCAGTACAACTGGAAATTATACAAAGTTGTTGACTTGAGCCTTTAACAGCTCAGCATATTAATATGACATTACTTTTTATACCTCATGGTTGTACTTTTCTGATGGATGGTTAAGACCAAATTAAAAAGGGTGGGGGAGATAGCTCAGTAGAATATGCACTTGCCTTGCAAGTGCAAGGGCCTGAGTTTAATTCCTCGTTCTGCAAAAGAAAAAAAAAAAGACCAAATTAAAACAAGACCTATAAAACTACATTTTTCTTTACTTTTTAATGAAGTATTTAATAAGCTATTGTTCTTATACGTATACTAGTATTACTAAAAGGACAAATATTTGTGATGAAAGTTAGATACTATAGAATATATGAAAAATATAATTTTATAATAAATTTGTAAAAGTAATAGAATGTACCTATTTCAAATTTTAAAAATCTATTTTTTAAGAAATTTAATCAGAAAATGGAAAATTTCTAATATGTATAACTGAACACTAAAAATATATGTTGAGATCAGAGACCTTAGTATTTTAGTATTTTAGTTCAAGCCTTTATCTATATAGTTTAAATAAAGCTTTATTCTCTAGAGCATACGAAGCTGTTAAAAAAAAAAGCGCATAATGAGATAAAGGGCTAAACTAGAATATAAACTGAACGACTTTGTGTATACTTCCCTGGTTTCTAGTGCAATGCTAGGCTCAAAGTTACAAGACTTAAGCAGAACTTTTTGCTTTAAAATGAACACAGGCAAAATACACATTTCTACCTTTGGTCCAGTTTTCACTCCATTTTTATTCTTTATTTTTATTTTGTTTTTTTAAAGTAGTATGTGTTTTCTACAGGGTCTCACTATTGAACTTGGACTCTTAGTGATCCTCCTGCTTGCAGCCTCCCCAGTGCTGAGATTACAGGTGTGCATCACCATGCCAGGACTTGGTCACAGGCTCCCCATGCCCCTAGGCTGGGGCCAACATGGCATGTGATGCTAGGGATTGAACCCTGTTTCCTGCGTTTGCCTAAGCAGGTGCTTAGTCCACTGAGCTATCTCACTGGTCCTAGTTTTCATTCCATTTTAAGCTTAGGTATTTTGAAGTATCTGAGCTGCTCTTGGTTCTGGCCTTTGATCTTAAATTGTGGAAAGTAAACCAATGTACAAGCATTTTCCAGAAAATTTGGATATGATCCTCAGAATCACATTATCACTGGACTGTGAATCTTTTCTTATGTGGCCTTATTCTTGTTTGAGCAACAGTCAATATTAATTTGCAAAAGTAATATAATTTCAGTGTAGGATAAATATGTTCACATGAATAGAAATGGAATAAAGGTCTTATTTTTCACATTTTAAATAACAGACACATAACAACTTAAAGTGTGACATAATTAGTGGTTCTTAGACAATGAACATAATACACTGTATTACATAGCAATGTGAAAGGCTTCCATTTTAGGAACAAAAATAAATGTCACATGAAAAGGATATGTTTTAAATCACACAAAATACATCTAGAATAAAATCTAAATTTTCATCAACAAACAGAAACATGCACAGAAGCTCTAGCAGGTGTAAGTCCCAATTCTGGCCAAAATGCACACACAAAAATATCTTTTGCAATTGTTGATCATCACCTCGTTGCCTTACATTTCTAGATTTTCCATTGTCCATTTTTCTTCTTTTTTGTTTGTGTATTTTAGGGAAGGGTCTACAGGGTTATCAGGGTCTCAATCTTAGATCAGACTCTTAGTGATTCTCCTGTTTACAGCCTCCCAAGTGCTGGTGATACAGGGAGTTGAAATTCCCAACCCGACCTGAATGAGTTCGTGTTCTCTAAAACCGAA
>NDGM011166913.1:0-11053 GCA_002564305.1 Octomys mimax | reverse complement strand
GGGATTGAACTCAGGACCCTGCACTTGCCAGGCAAGCGCTTATTCTACTGAGCTATCTCCCCAAGCCTTCTCAGCTTATTTTTTAAATAATGAGTAGGCACTGAACTTTATTAAATGTTTCATTTGCATCTCTTAAAATAATAACATGCTTCTTCTTTATTCCCTTAAACCTAGTCACAGTGATAGACTCTAATATTTAAACTTCCTTAAATTTCTTAAACAAATTTGGTTGTGTGTGTTTTATTTTTTATTTATTTATTTATTGTGTATTTTAGGGAAGGGTCTGCAGGTTTTCACTACTAGATCGGAATCATAGTGATCCTTCTGTTTACAGCCTCCCAAGAGCTGGGCTCACAGGTGCATGCCACTGCGCCCAGTCTCAATTGCCATCTCAGTGCGCCCTGGGGGGAGGGCTGGCACGGCAGGCCCAGGGATCGAACCCCAGGTCCCTGCACCTGCTTGCAGGCACTTTAATCCACTGAGCTATTTGGCTGGCCTGGTTGTATGTGTTTTAAAGGACAAAATTTAGATATGATTTGCTATTTGGGATTCTACATATCTATGTGCAAATCAAGTGGGCCTAAATTTTTCCTTTCTTGGAAGAAAAGGAAGCAAGTATGGAAAACCAGCCAGACTGAGTCACGTGAATAGTTTTCCTTGATTTCCGCTTTTACCCAACAACGTCTTATGGTCGGGATTCTCCATTCCTTGATGATCCTGCACTGTTGAGCGTTGCTGTGAATCTACCTGGAGCTAGGACTTCCTGTGAAAGAGCAACGGCGGTTCTACTTCACAGTTGTTAAGAATTATAGCTCTGCAGTGTATTGGGCCACTTTGGGCTACTTCTATTTTTTATCCAGTTCATCTTCTGTTTCATGTTCTGATTTGCATTTGTTAGGTACGTGTTTGTATTTCCTCCTCTTGCATGAGTCTTGCCAGAACCTTGTTTATTAGTCTTTCTAAAGATCATGTTCAATTCATTTCCTAATATTTTTGTTATCTTCACTATTGATTTCTGACTTTATTATTATTTATATCCTTTCTTCTTATTTATTTAGGACTACTGTGTTTCTTTTTGAGCATTGTAATTTGGAAGCTATACTCTCTTATTTGCATTCTTAATTTCTGGAAAATTTATTTAATTTAAGATATAAATTTACCTCTGAGTACAGCTTTGAAAATGATCCATAAAATTTAATGTGGTTGGGCCGGGGAGATGGCTCAGTGGAATAAGCGCTTCCCTGGCAAGTGCGAGAGCCTGAGTTCAATCCCTGGTTCCGCCAAAAAATAAAAATAAAAATAAAAAAATTTAATGTGGTAATTTCCATGCCATCTACATCTAAATGTTTAGTAGTTTCTCTTTTCTTTCTTTTTATAGTTCCATGCTACTTTGTGTATTTAAATTTTTTTCTAGAGATATGGAATTTATTATTTTTCTTTTTTAAAGAGAATACAAAATGGTTAAAGAAAAAGAAAAAACATTAGAAACGGTACAGAATTTCACTAAACAAAATAATAGGGGGGCCGGGGAGATGGCTCAGTAGGATAAGCGCTTGACTGGCAAACGCAAGGATCTGAGTTCAATCCCCCGTTCCACCAAAATAATAGGAATTCAACAATGGTTGTTATCTTACATAACATTATCTTCAAGTTAGTTGTCTATATTACCAGATATAAACACACAAAATTAGGAGAAAAAAAACACAAGAAAAATGTTAAGCATTAACTGCTCTTTTCAACAGACCACCAGAACTCAGCACTACAATTATCCAAGCTATCCTGTCTATATACATAATAAATCTTTTCCCCTTCTTTCTTTTGTCCTTTTCCTCATCCCAGTTTTTCCTCCCATTGAACAGATTCTTTCCCTCTCACAGCCTTTAGTGTACTTTTTAGCTGTTATTTACTCTTCCAGTTTCTTACACTAGTGAGACAATACAATGTTTGCACATGTGGGTCTGATTGATTTCACTTGTGAGTGTGTTCTCTAGGTGCATCCAATAAGCCTCAAGTTTCTCTTTCTTTTATAGCCAAGTAATACTTCATTGTGTAAAAATACCACATTTCCTGTCTATACTCCCACCAACAGTGGGAAGAGTTCCTTCCCCACAACTTCTCAAGCATTTATTATTGGTTGACTTCTTGATATAGCCATTTTTTCTAGGGTAAGATGGAATTCAGTTATTTTAATTTTCATCCCTTGAATGACCATAGATGTTGAACATTTTTTCATGTATTTATTTGCCATTTGTATTTTTTTCATTTATGAAATGTATATTCATCTCAGATGCCCAGTTTTGGATTGGATCTTTGAATTTAGGAAACCTGACTTTTTAAAATTCTCTACATGTTCTAGAACTGACTTTCCACATGCTAAAGGCTAAAATTAGATCCATGTCTATCACCGTGAACAAAGCTACAGTCAAAATGGATCAAAGATTTAAATACTAAAACTGAAACACCAAATCTTCAGGAGCAGAAAGTAGGTAGAAATCCTAAGGACACAGGGATAGGTAGAGAGTTCATGAGCAAAAACCAAACTGTATGGGAAATACTTCAGAGAATCAACAATTGAGATCTCATCTTTTGAAAAAGTTTCTGCACATCAAAAGAAATCATCAACAGAGTAAAAAGAAAACCCACACACTGGGAAAGAATTGTAGCCGACTGTCCCTGAGATATAGAATTTTTAATTTCATTTAATTCTCTCATGGCCAGAAGTATTGTGTGTATGATTCTGACTCAAATTCACAAAGCTTTCAAATTTAAACAAAGCTCTTTTTAAGGCCACTGTCATTTCAATGCCTACTCTAGAGCGCATGTTGAAATGTAACAGCCTTTGTAGAACACTATTAAGAGGTAGCCGTGCAGGAGAGGACTTGTTCATCAGGAATGGAGTCAGCGTGTTACCTTGGGAGAGGATCAGTTATCAGAGGAGTGAGCTCATGCAGGGCTAAGTAATTGGTCATTCTCTCTGCTTCTCATGCACCGTGATTTTCCCTCTGCCATGTTCTGATGCAGCAAGAAGGTCTTTGCTGGATGCTAGAGCCTTGTTCTCAGGGTTCCAAGTCCTGAACCAAGTAAACTTCTCTTTGTGCTGAATTACCCAACCTGTAGCCTCCTTGTACAGCTAGAGAAAACAGACTAAGATTAGAGTGTCTAGCACATTTGTTTTTCCAATGTATTTATAAAAACAAAGGACTTTATTTCCTGGGCTACATGGAGTGGACACATTACGTTAGTATAACCTTCTATATCTTTGCTATGTATTTTTGTATCCTCAAATACTAGTTTTTAAGAAAGTACATTAAAATACTCAAATGCTAAGCAGCTTCACCTCCTAGTGACCCTCCTGTCTCAACCTGCCGAGCACTGGGAGGGCCACTGCGCCCAGACAAGGCTGGCACGGCGTGCAGTGCTGAGCTGCACAGTGACACTCTATACTGAGGAAAGAAAGAAAGAAAGAAAAGATTTTTTTTAAATCTTCAATTGTGATTTATAAAAATTATTTCTCACCTTACCTCTGTCAGTTACTTTATGCTTTTGATGTTACAATTGTCAGGGGCCTACGTGTACACAACTTTTATACTTCTTAGTATATTGTTTGTTTTGTCAATATATAACAACCTCATTTTCTTCTAATAGTTTATGTCTTAAATTATTTATGGTATAAAAATTCCTATTCTATCTTACTATTGGCAAATCTTTGCCTGTTCTTTCTGGAGCCATTTTTCTAATATGTATCTCATAAATAATATATTGCTAGTTTTTTATCTTTTTAATTCAATTAGAAATTTGCTATTGCTTTATTAATGAATCTATACTATTTATAATTGTAATTCCAATTTATAGTAGTTATAAATTTTAATTTTGCATTTTTATGTTTTTTACTCTTCATGCCTTCTTTATATCTCTTCTTTCTTTAATTGGCTAGGAAGAATGTTCTCTGCTGGTTTACAAGTGAAACATGCTATTTGTCTTCTTCTACAAGTTGTCCCTAAGCTATTAAAGAATGATATATTTTCATTTATCAATTTCTTAATCTAGCAATACATATATTCTTCATAAAAAAGAATCTCAGAGAAATATACAAAATCAAACCAAAGGGACAAAGAAAATAAAGGAGAAAGCAAAGAACAGAAAAACAACAGGGAAAGACAGAGAAGTTGACAAAAAAGAGCCAGGGCTGAGATAACGAAGTCAGGGAATTTTGCATACACAGCACCCCAAATTCAGAAACTGAGAAAACTGCAGGCCTTGTTAATTCTTTCTATATAATGTCCCCAAGACATTATTTCCCTGCTTGGAACTGGGAGGACACTCCTAACTATTTGCTGTTCATTGCTGACTGAGCTGTCACTTGTCCAGGCCCTCTTTTGAAGGCCTGGAGACAAAGTAATGACAAGTAGCCTCTCTCTTTGCCTTCCCATGGCACAGAGAGGACAAAGAGTTTAAAGAGCAATTGTCACAGAATGGGGCAAGGGCAGGACACCTTGGGAACATCCAGTAAGGCAGACTCAACCTGCTCAGGGGGAATCTGGAAAAGAAACCCTCTTGTGTGCGCCACATACTGAGATGTAGCCGCGCTGGCCCCACTGAGTCACTCTGCTGGCCAGTGGCCCTCTGCATCTGGAGGGCTATGGGCACAACTCTGCACCTGCAGCCAAGGTCACAGTGCCTGCACAGAGCACAGAGCCAGCCAGGTTCTCTCAGGGAATGTACCTGAGACTCACACGGTCCTTACCCCTGCCATGTCCCCAGCCTGGGTCACTGAGTCACTGCAGACCAGTGTTGATGGGAGTGACCACTTGGTTCTGCAGGCCTGCCCCTGTCTGTGTATCTGGCCAGGGGCTTGGTTTTATTTTCTGCATCATCATACAACTAATTTAGATAGATTAAGGAAGCTCTCATTCCTCATTCTTTAGAGGAATGAGAGCAGTTATTACTGTTTCTAAGAAGCTACAGTAATTCCAGTGAGCACACCCCAGCCCCATCCACACTGACTCCAATGAACAGATCCACAGAACAGACACTGCGGAGTTACGAGCTCTGGCTTTGGAGACAGTCGCCTGACTTGACCCCTCAGCGTCACTGTGACTTTGGGGAAACCACCGAAGTTCTGTGGGTCTGAGTTTCCTTCTTTGTAAAGATACTGTCACAGCTTCTTAGATTGGTGGTAAAGATGAAAGGGGGCAAGCTAAGCAGAGCTTGGGACCGGATCAGGGCTCAAACAATGGCTGCCTAACATTCAAGTTAGAGTGAGCATTGACACTTGGATTAGCTTTGTGTCACTCTATTACAGGCTGACCTGGTAGTACTAAAGAACATTAACGTCGCTATTTCCCAGGTCAGAAGTGTATTCGGGGTACATGCTGTCTAGAGCTAACCAAAAACATGGTTTAAAAAAAATGGACAGTGATTTTCAATGTAGGTATAACCCCAGTCTATAGCATTTAATAATCATTTCTAGAACTGATTTGAACAACACGTAAAGTTCTTATTCATAAAAATAACTTTGCAATTAATACGATTACAACATCTTCTTCATGGACATCTATGTTATCCAAAGGTTTGTTTCATTTAAAAATCCAAAACATCTGGTCCTATTTTTATTAAATTGTTCTTGTTCATTTGTTCATCCATTTATTCACTCATTATTTATTCAACAGCTAGTTCCTGGATGCCTATCAGAAAGACATCTGTACACGATGGGCATCTGACAAATGTTTGTTGAATTTTTAAAAATTATATTACCAGAATCCAACCATACATATGCCAGATTATGTTTGTAAATAAATCAGCACTGTTTTATTTTACTGAAACTCTGTAACAAACTAGCCAACCTATAACCAAGAAAGGTTTATCTCTTGTAGACAGTGTTAAAAAACTTTCATCCCATTCAACTTTCTAGATTTCTAAAAAGGAGTTTTAAAAGTCCAATTTCC
Organism: Octomys mimax; assembly: GCA_002564305.1. Lineage (NCBI taxonomy): Eukaryota > Metazoa > Chordata > Mammalia > Rodentia > Octodontidae > Octomys > Octomys mimax. The sequence goes on along the minus strand of NDGM011166913.1, from coordinate 5,108 downwards.
TTGTATAGTCATAGTTCCTTAAGTAGATAAGCTCAGTAAATAGTCATTTACATTTCTAAAACATGAGCAACTCTTTTTTTCTAGCTAATCCTCAATTTTTACATATTTTACTCTCCCACCTACAGTTGAAACGCTCAACAATGATATTAACATTTTCCAAACTACAAGGAGCATTTTCCTCTCTGACTAATCACTTCTGAGCTTACTAATAGTGGAATGAACTGATCTGTGTGATGTTTTTCTAAGCGAGACAACCACAGAAGAGACACTTTTGGAGACATGCCGCGGAGGGGGCTGGGAAGATAATACCTGTTGGCCCCACTGAAATAGCTCCCTGAAAAAACTCAAACAGGTCGAGGAGATCAATTACTCCTTACTTTCATTCTTGCCTTTAAACAATGCTAAAATCTCCAGGGTATGAAAAGCACTGGCATTTGAAGTCCCGGTGGAAGTTGGAAGGAATCAGTGCCAGAGCCTGGGGAGCTCCGTGGGCTGAGCTGCGGGGAGAGTGGCCTTGGCTTGGGATCGCTCTGTGTGGGCAGGCGGGGCAGGAACAAGTCACCTTCTGCCCTGGAAGCCAAGGGCTTATGTGACTCTATGCCTTGGAGAGGTCTTGATATACTGTCCAGGTTTAAACTAGAATCCATCCTGGCATTTAGGAGCACTAGCATATGGAATCAGAAAATATCCATGGTCCTTATCCCTATTAATTCATCATGCTGAGTTGAGCTAAACCAATTTCAAGCATTCTTAAAGTAATAAAACTATAGGGACAGAGAGCAGGTCCATGGTTGTTGCCTAGGGCTTGAGTTGGAGAGGGCTGTGGTTATTAGGGCTTTATATAAGAATGCATGAACAGTCTTGCACTTTGATATGGTGATAGTTGGGTCGGGAAGATGGCTCAGTGGAGTAAGCGCCTCCCTGATATGGTGACAGTTATTTGAGTCTGCACAGATGATAAAATTTCGTAGAACTATGTTTGGGATGTGGGTCAGTGGTAGAGTATTTGTCTAGCATGTGTGACACTCTAGGTTCAATTCCCAGCACCCACAAAAAGATCTTTTCATTGAAATACAAATATATGCCTGTACAAGTATGTGTATAAAAACTGGGGAAAGCCATACAAGATCTGAGTTAAAAGTCTTGTACCATTAACTTCCTGATTTTGACAGTGTACTCTGGTGGGGAGAAATGTCATGAAATAAACTAATTCTGTGTACTATATTTATAATGTTTTGTAACCATCAAACCATTTAAAAATAAATTTTATTTAAAAAAAATATTGAGGAGCCCTTGCTCACCAATAACTTTTTGGGGACCAAAAGGAAAGCTAACAGCTACCTAACTAGCTTTTCATCAGCGAACAGAGGTGTAGACACATGCCTTACCTCTGCCACTGACAGCACTTTCTAACTGCAGTACACGTGGCTTTCCTTCATGGCCCATATTTCTGCCATAGTTGAATGATGTAGTAGTGAGGTCTAGAAGGAGACTGTCTTTCCCAGTGTCTTCAGTGCAGCATAGAGAAGTTTGAGGAAGGAGATTTTTAAACTCAGAAGCCCTGACACCTGCTCTGGGTTACTGTTACACCTGGCACTGTGGTACCTGGCGTACACGTAACCAGGAGGGACCTCACACTGGGGCCTTTGACAACTGCAGCTAGGCAGAGACACTGACAGGAGGCGAGAAGCCTGTAGTCATGTCATTACTTGAGGGAGCAAAGCTAGGGTGCTAGGCCTGGAGAGAAGTTTGGGAAGTCATGTATCTGTGTGAGGAATGTGGCCTGAGAGATGTGAACAAATACTCCAGGGCTGGCATATAAGAGACAAAGCAGACTCCCAAGGTGCCGGACCCCAGGGCAGGCGTTACATCTGTGTGAGAACAGGTTGCAGTTCAACATGAGGAAGTGTCCGGGCCTTCTTGGACAAGTAAGGAGCTCCTAGACACTGGGATACCAACACAGGCCCAATGACCACTGTTAGATGGACCTTGCCAAGGGTCACCATCACACTCCAAGAGGGCGATGACAACAAGGACACTAGCAGTGGGTCGCCCTGAACTGAACCTACAGTCCTGAGTTGTCACCCCACTTTTCACTCCTTTGGTATTTTCCAAGCTTCAGAGCTTTATGATGCTCCAAAATGAACCTTCCCCTTCCCAGCAGCCCCACAGGCCGCCCCATACAAGAGATGGGCTCTGCTGCTTGCTTTCCCCACCGAACATGGCACAAGGTGGGTCAGGAGGAGGCTCGCAACATCTGAGGCCAGGTAGCTGGCAGCTCTGACAGGTCCACAGCAAGAAGCCAGCCTGGCTGCCTGTTCAAAGGCCTCTCACACTGAGAGTCCATATACTTTATGACCCCGGAGTGCTTCCTGGCCCAGTCTCTCCCATGGTGATTCATTTCTCTTCTGTAGCTTTGCCAGTGTTTGGGTTTTCTACTTAGTTCTCAATGAAGTAGCTATCATTGTTATAGCTCCCTAGAAAATGCCATACAGTAACTCTGTCAGGGTTTTTATTTGCGTGGATGGATCATTTTATTTCAGCAAGGTGTTTTATTAGCTTAGAGGCATGAATCACTTCAAAGGTAGATGAAAGATGACCCAGTGCACACAATTTTATATGGGACGTTGCTTCTTCCATTGAAGATCGGGCCTCTTGGATTAGGACATGAAATCAATTTGATTCCATACAAATTACAGAAGATGAAATCATATCAGTATATCCACACACCTACCCAGGACAGAGCTGAGAAAGAGACTCCAGCTCCCATTTGCTTTCCACCACTGGGGAATCCATGTTCAACTCATGGGGTTGCAATGGCCCCGGACAAAGCAGCCCGAGCCTCCTCTGCCTCTTCTGTATATGTCTTCCTGGATCCAAGCAACACCAATGACTAAGACCCCGGGAAGCTGTAAGTGGCTTTGGAAAAAGAATTATATTAGTAAGGATAGGTTCAACTATATTACAATAGCAACTGAATCTTTAATTCTCTGTGGCTTAGCTCAACAAAAGCTTCACGATTCAATGAGTTCTGATCACCCTCCACAGTGAGTCAGGAATCAGTCCTTCTTATCCTATTATAGCAGGAGAAAGAGGAAAAGACATAAAGACTCTCCCCTACTTGCAAATGCCAAGATCTAAAAGTAACCCCACTGCCCTTACTCATAGTTCTCTGGCCAGATCCTAAATATAAAAAGGTCAGAGACGCACAGGCACAACATGTCCCGCATAGGCCCTGGGACTCTTCTCTGAGAATGGCTTTCTGAGGACCTAGATTCCACCCTGAGCTGTCATTCTGTTGAGCTGATGGTCACTGGGCTCCACATTTGCTCCAGGGTCGGAGCAGCTTTTACTTCTACGGGTGAAGAACACCTTGGCCCCATAGCCAGGGAACCACTTCTGCAAGCAAAGCCAGGGTCTAGGTGTGCTGGGCCCGGGAACACGGTGGAAGGCAAGCTCTTCAAGGCCTGGCTCCTCTGCCTCTTCTGCAATACAAACCTGAAAGCACCCAGTCCTCGTGGAGACACAGAGTAAGCAAGCGCAGCGATGCCCACACCTCCCAGTTTGCTCAGGAGCCTGTCTGAGGCCAGCAGGCTGGGGCTCTGCAGCCCTGGAGCAGCACTCATCTGTGCAGCTCAGGACTGGGGCGGCTAAAGTATGGCACTGTCTCTTGATCTTGGCCTTGTGGTGTCACACTGGCTAAAACCTAGGAAAATCAGGCACGGGACTATCCCCCATATCTTATCACTCAACAATTAGAAGAGAGAGAGAGTGAAAATCTCCAGAGGAACAGCTTCTAAGACTCAGCAGGATCTCAGCTGCTCATGCGCCTGGAAAGCTCCTCGGATATTACATTACACTATTATGGAATTCTTCCTATAGTGTCTTCAATCCAAAGGATCATCTCAGTGAGCAAAGCACTTTTTTCTTTTCCAAATCCTGTTTGAATTAGAAAATTGATGGAAAACACAGAAGGACTGCTCCACAGCTACTTTTAAAAAATCTATTTGGAAGCCTTGAAAATATCGGGGAATTAAAAAAGAAATTGAACTTTGATATTTTTCTCCCATTTTATTATACCCTGTTCCCTCAAAACCCTGCAACACTGTATTTCTGTATCTTGGAAAAAGGATGTATTTTCCGCCTTAGAACCTGTAGGTATTCTAATTATATGCAAATCAGCTCACAGAAATACATATCTGTGGTTAAAGGATATTTAAAATGTTAAAAGCTTTTTTGAGCTGTTCACTGACTCTAAAACATGGCTATTTCAAGAACCTGGAAGTGCTGACAGCACGTTCTCCTCTCTCTCCAGCGCTTGCAGGAAGCATCCCCTGCAATGAGGTCTCCCGGGCAGCACTTTCCGGAAACAGCTCAAGGGGGGACCACAGTTCGAATCTGGCTTTGAAGCACTTGTGTATTAACTTTTTGTTCTTAACAGCGAAAGCTTTCCTCACTTTATTCAACATCAGAATACACAAATGAAGAAATCAAACAGAAATTACGATGTTCCCATATTGAAAAAGATTTCTTAATATTGTCCTTGACCTGTTGAAAATGTGGCTCTGGATGCACTGTTTTATAAGCTCGCTATTTCTCTGAGACCTTAGGTCTACTCTAGCCTCCTGCCTATGAACACCATCGAAATGTTGAGGGCTCCCAAGTGTCTCCATCCAGCCCTGGGGTCCAGGCCTACGTGGCCAACTGCTCGTTTATAGAGCAAACGCTCACTTGGCTGTCCAACAGGCATTGCCAACGGAGCATATTCAATACCTAATTCCTCACCTTGGACCAAGCTGCTGCCCCTCAACCTTCCCTATCTCAGCAAAGAGCAGTACCGTGCTTCTAGCTCCCTGGGTGTAAAAACCTTTGCAATGGTCCTTAATTCTGTTCTTCCTTTATACCCCATTTAACTCATAGGCTGAGTTCTGAAATCTGCCTAGAATGTGATTAGCTGTTACTACCTCCACCAGCATTACCCTGGTCCAAGGTACATCGTCACCTACCTAGATTTTCGTGGTGGTCTTCTCCCTGTTCCTACCTACCTACATTCTAATTTTAATACTTCAGTCAGAGTGGTCTTTCCCAAACATAAAGAGAGTAATGTC
>NDGM011166908.1:0-16249 GCA_002564305.1 Octomys mimax | reverse complement strand
CAAGACCATGAGTTCAGGTAGGTCTGGCTGAGTTTGCTTAGTGCAATCAACAGAAGTTCTCTAAAGTACTTGCTAAAGGAAAATCATGACTCAGAAGAGATAGCTGCCTGGGCAAGTGAAGACAAGGGACTGACTGCATGCTATGAAGAAAGCAAGCAGCAGAACAACCTCTCTGCAGAGGCCCAGCAAAAGCAGTATTTGGAAATAAAAAAGTGCCATTATGAAATAGGAAAAATGCATTGCTTCTTCTCACAAATTTCTGTTGTTTCTCTGAAATCCTGCTGTCTTGTGATACAGTCACAGAATCTGTGTTACCTTATTTGTGTTTCATTTCTAGATGATGACATAGACATGTACAATACTCCTTACACATATAATGCAGGTAGGATGGCTTTCCTTGCATGTGATGACTGCTTTATGCTTGGCAATGTTGGGACGAACTGTACAATTTCTTGCTTTGGCCCCGTTTGACCACACGCTGTCAGTTCCCATTAGGAGGGTGCTATCTTTTCTCAGAGTCTGCATAACAAAAAGATCGACCCTTTCTCATGGAATGAGAACTGATACTGTTTTATCTCATCTCTTCCCACTGTTAGCTTTTTATCAGTTTCAGGAATGTTTAACCAAAGTATGAGTGACAGTGTGAAGGAACATACTGTGACTCCAGTACAAAATAAGATAATAATCTTCTGCTATCAGCAGAGAGAGTGATTACACTTGGGGAAGCTTTGTCAGATACATTTCCCCAAAACAAGTCAAACTGTTTTGTGACCTTGTCCAGGCCTTTTACCTGCATTTGCAACCATTTAATGGAAGATTTTTTTTTAAATATCATTTGACTGGACAACATTTTCTGATTCAAAATTGCAAATGAGCATTATTTAATAATTTCAATCCTAGGCATTTCCAGTTGTATTTGAGGGTATTAGTACATTATGCAGTGGTCTGAGGACTCGAGTCAAGATCCCTAAAAATGTTCCCGTTTGTTGCTTTACTCTAAATGGAGATGTTCATTCAGTGCCTTCTTCTCCTGTGTAGGCTCAGCCTAGGATTCCTTGACCAGCTAACCCCTCATGTAGGTAGCCTCAGGCCCCCTGGCAGCTCAGTGGCCTGATGCTGCTCCTCTGTGACATTTGAACTCGGGCCCTCTAACTGTTAGAGATTTTATCACTCATCTCAAAAGTCAAATTGAGAAAAAGTGAGTAAAATAATCCTAGCAAGCTATCTTGCCTCTGATTTTAGGTCCTGGTGCTATAATATCCATTAAGATATTCCCTTCCACTTTTCTTAATGGTCACAGATACACCAACTTCACCTCCTGTACTGAACTCAAAAGCTTACGTCTTAGAATTGAGGCAACAATTATAAGCAAAGACGTGCTGTTCATCTGTTGTGGAAATTTGCATGAATTTTCAGAGCTGATGAACACAAATAGCACAAAAGTAGCAAGTGGGAAAAAATTCAGAATTTTAGTACTTAATAAAATAGCAGTCACTTACATATTACTGTACAGAGCCCTACAAGTTTTAGTCTCCTCCTTTTTTATTAACCCAACACCTTACTATATTTATGTCTTACCTTTATTGCCTTTTCTTCTTCCATGCTATCCCTGCAAATCTTTTTCATCCACCCAAATTAATCCTTTTGGTCATAGATTCCATAATATCTTCTCTGACAAATCTGACATTTCACAATCCAGGAAAAATATTGGCTGAATTCCTGTAAGTTTATTCTTATCAATGGTTTGGATTGGTACTAATTCCAAAATAATTGATGATGATTTGCTGTAATCAATGCTTGTGTGAAGAATAAATCAATATTTAATTCATAAATGATGATTAGTAAATTGTTACTTAACGAACTAAGATGGTCTTATTTTTTTTACCATGATAGGTCTGTACAACGCACCCTACAGTGCTCAGTCACACCCTGCTGCAAAGACACAGACCTACAGACCTCTTTCCAAGAGCCACTCTGACAATGGCACCAATGCCTTTAAGGAAGCGTCCTCCCCAGTGCCTCCCCCACATGTTCCCCCAAGACCCAGAGATCGATCTTCAACAGAAAAGTAAGGCTTTCTCTCCCAATGTGACCTATAGTTCACTCAAAGTAAAAATAAAGCCAAATAGCATTCAATACAAGGGTCAATGCAGACAGAATGCATGCACAATGCTTTTAGTCCATATACATATTTATTGAGTCCTTCTACTAGGGTTGTAGCAAAGACTGTTACAGTAGGGGATATTGACATCACAGTGCCCTAAATTAAATGTGAAGCAACATAGTCCAAATGTTCGGTGATTGTTTAAATTTTAAAAATTTCTTAGAATAAAAGACACATTGCCCTTAATTCCCCTAAAAACACTCCCTCTCACTCTAATGCATGTATCTCATCATTCTCATAATTCTTTCCACTGGCTGAAGCAGTGCTGAAGTCCTCTTTCATATGTGCCTTTACAGTGTGATTAAAAACATAGTGAATGATACTGCTGTCACCCAACAGAAAGACCAGCTTGTAAAAATGTCCTTATCCCCTCGATGTGTCCACTGTGTGGCTTATGGCTTCCTGCCAAAGTCAAAATGACAACTGAAAGGGCATCAAAATAGCCACAATGCAGTTAGAGACAAAAAAGCACACTTTGAGAGCTGCTCCAGGAAGTCGCAAAAATGATGGGATTTGTCTGAGGCAAGAGGGAGTATTCAAAAGGAGATTAACAGCAATGCATTTCGTACTGTCCTAGTTTTTTTTACATGTATTTTTGCACTGGACTGCATATGCACATCTACTTCTTGATCAATAAGTGCATCTAAGAAATAAAAACAATTAAAGTACGCTTCTCTTGCAATATAATAGGTTAGAAAAAGTACAGTGAATTTTTAGTTCCCTGGAATTTAAAATATGTAGTCTATTAATGAAGTATTTTTGTAAAATCAGGGAAAGTTATTCATGAATCCTAAATCAGGCCTTAGTTAATGAGTGTCCATCCATGACTCATCTCTACCAGCTCTTAGAGCTGATTCTAATTTTGACTTTTCCCCTGAAATATTTTTATATGAACTTTTCACACTCAAATAAAAATTATGAACACATTCCTATGGTGTCATTCTATTAGGCTCGTAACTAATATTCTCAGTTATAGGCAATCTTTATTGGGAACTCACTGCAATCCAAGCACTAAGCTAAGTACTTCTCCTATAATTCCAGGATCATCTCAGTGACACATGCTCTACTACAGAGAGAAAGAAGCTGCTGTAATTTTCCCCATTCATACAGCTATTTTGCTTAAGCCAAGATTCAAACCCAGCTCTGCTTAAATCCAAGCATACTCTACCTCTACTGACAATTAGTAAATAAGAATATAAAAATTAATCTTTGGTAGCACTGATCCTTTTGCATTATCTATTATACCATTCAGAAAAATTATATTCAATACTGTTTTGTGGTTATGAGAAATCAGTGATCAAGTAGAGTGCAGGATGCTGAAAAAATGGATGCATCAGGGCCAGCCAAATAACTCAGTGGATTAAAGCACCTGCAAGCAGGTGCAGGGGCTGGGGATTCGATCCCTGGACTGGCTGTGCTAGACCTACTCCCCCAGGGCGCACTGAGAGGGCAATTGAGACTGGACGTGGTGGCATGCGCCTGTAATTCCAGCTCTTGGGAGGCTATAAACAGGCAGATAGATCACTATGAATTTCATCTAGTAGTGAGACCCTGAACACCCTGTAGACCCTTCCTTAAAAAAAAAAAATGGATGCATCATGTTTGAAGGATATCTCATTTTGTTATTATGATCAATTGTGTGTGAATTCTTAAAACTGAGGGGTAATTGTTTAGTTACAAAATATTATCTTTATCAAAAAGACTCAAAATTAACTGAGAATTTAATGTAATATTTGTTCTACATGCTAGTAAATAATCTCTCATAAAGAAATATGCTCTGCGTGAAAAAATAGACAAAATTTTATTGAGTGTTTTACACAGAAATCAGACTGAAAAACTTGGAGTCTGCTGAACATTACACATCAGTGTAGTAGAAAACTGGAACTTCCCTGAGTCTGCCTCTTAGAATACTTCTATTTCCAACATGCACTGGAATTAGAACTTCTCCTAAAATCAGAAAATTAATCTTCCTAAAAAGATAAATCTACAATCGATAAGCCCTTCCTCCTTTCCCAACAAAAGCCTTTCCTTTTCATCCTAGCTTCCTAGAAAAGCTGGACCTGCCAAATGCTTCTCTGAAGCATTACCTATGGTGCACTAACAGCCTTGGAGTGACGTTAGTTGAGGAAAAAGGGCAGACTTCAGTGAGACAGATGTGGGCTTCTGGTTTCTGAAGGCTAACACTGAAGGGGCTCTCCAGGGCACTCAGGCTGTCCCTGTGTATCTCACTCAAGTGACACTGCTACACATGCCACAGACACTCTGATGCTACTTGCAGGGAATAAGATCAAACATGATATGTGATTCCTCCTTGTCACTTTAGATAGCGGAAGCCACATCGTGGAGTATGGCAGGTTAAACTCTCAAGCTTCTGGGAGCATACTGTGATTTACTCTAAGCTCAAGCAGATGCAGTTGAATTAGTGACACAGGGCTTCACTAACAGTCACTGTCTGCATGTCAACAAGCAAAATCATGGCAGTTTTCAAACCAGGAGTAATAGGCACATGAAAAAAATAGAGAAAAAAATATAAAATAAAGTGAATTGCTTTACCTAAGTCATTTGTATAAAGCAAAGCATAAGTGTGGTACTCTCCATAGGCTGGTTATCCTGATTGCTTTTTAAATCTATGCCAAAATTACTTTGAAAAAATAGTAAGTGGTATTACACAGCCATATCAAGGATACAGGATTAATCTAATGTGTGATTTGTTATTTATTTCTAGGCATGACTGGGATCCTCCAGACAGAAAGGTGGATACCAGAAAATTTCGGTCTGAGCCAAGGAGTATTTTTGAATATGAGCCTGGGAAATCATCAATTCTGCAACACGAAAGACCAGTAAGCACTTGCCATTGACCCCAGGGCTAGCTCACTTGTTTTCCAGGGTGCCCAGAAGAACCTAAGCTTCATGTCACTTAGCAATTTTTGCCATAGAAATAATTTATTTTTTTAGCAATACTTTGGATCAAATTTATTTTGTGTTATTTGTGCATCTTACGTCTGATTTGAAAGATTCACTTTAATAATCACTTTTATATGATGTGTGTGCAGGGTTCATATCAACGTACATCTATAGCTCTACCTGATTGTGAACCTAAGCTTAATTTTAAGAAACACCCATAAATTTGCCATTTAATTGCTATAAGAAAAAATCATTTATTATATATCCAGATATATCCTTTGGCTCCTGTATTGTATTCTTACTATTTTTTCTTCACTTAAGGAGAAATTTTCCAAATACTACTTTTATAACAAGTTATTTAATTCATCTTCATTAAATCTGAGGTTACCAAGCATCAAGTTTCCTGACTGTCTTCTAATGGATCAAGATTATATTTTATTCTACATTATTTTTCTAATCATTTATTTTAATTACATACAAACAAAAAGAAACATACACTTGGAAAAAAAAAACTTTCTTCCTCTGATTTCGAATTCATACATTGGCTCTTCCTTTCATTTCTGATCTTCCCATTCCTCTGCCTCTCCTCAGAGCTCAGTGCCCCCCAGAATCTTTTTAAAACTCTGCAGCTCCTCTGTCTCTCCAGCCTGCTTCTAGAAAAAAAATTTACGCTAAGAGCAATTCACTCATTTCCTTGCCTTAAGAGAATCTTAGAATCAGTGAATGGAAAATAAAATTTTCTTTGTTAGCTCCTTCAAGAGTTTCCAAAAAAACCATAGTTATAGAGAATGCACGGCCAGTGGCCAGTGGTGAAACTGAACTGGAAATCCTTGCTCCGCCACACCCATTACAAATGTTCTTGATTTTGTTTTTGAACCCTGCATTTGTGGTTGTGTTGTTGAGAAACATGTTCTAAATCCTTACAATCACATAATTCCAACATGATATTTATGTGGGGTTTTTTCTTTCTTCAAATAACTCCCTTTTTTTAGAATAACAAAACTTCAACAACAACATCAAAAAAAAAAAAAAGAATAAAAAGAATAGAAAAGGACTGACTGGGCCTGCGGAGATAGCTCAACAGTCTAAGTGCAGGCCCAGGCAAGCGTGAGGACCCAGGTTCAATCACTGGTACAACAGGACTATCACTGAATTGAGGCTCCATTGCAAACTAATAAGCCATTTGGGGGATGATATGACTAAAAATTGGTTATCTCAAGGTACTGTGAATATTCCCAGGATAAGAATTTACTGGATCACAATGTCACCAACTGCATAAATTTTAAAAGGCAAAAATAATGAATCTTCCATTTAAATGTAAATGGGAAAACTATAATCATCATTCTAATAATTTACCAGAGACCCTTAGGGTGACAAATATAGTAATTATACTGGAATGTTGATGTAGCTGTGATGCCAGAAAACAGGATTAGTGTTAGACGTTTTCCCATTAGCATATTTCTATTATTTACTCTTTCAGCAAAGTTGTTTAGACAATAAGCCAATTATGTGTCCCACTTGATGTTGGGGTCTGGGGACACAGTTGGGAACAAGATGCAATCTCTACCTTGAGGAACTCCAAGTTTGTCATTTTATGTCACTACATGACTAGATCCACATTCCCACAAGTAAGCAACTTCTTCAATGGCTAAAATGGAGGTACATCTAGAGCTCATTCACGGCCCTATCATTATGACTAAAATTCCTACCTCATCAAATCTGTGGGTGAAATCTTTGAAGACTCTTATTTCAGAACAGAAATAATAACAACAATGATAGCAATAGTCATAAACCATTACTAAGCACTGTATGAACCAGCTCTGTAATTAGTGATTTATCTCATGTCATGCCTCCAATAACCGCAGAACATATATACACAGTTTTCTAATTTTATAAATGAAAAGAGTAAAGTATATATTAACTAACTTTGCCCTAGGGCTACATTACTGGTGGTTGCAGGAGCCAGGGGTTGAGCCCAGGCATGTCCATGCATGGTGTGTTTGGCTACTACTGTGTCAAGTTATCTGCATAGGAAATATTTAGCCAGAAGTCCTTGTTGCCTTAGTTTGTTATTTTACAATATAAATTAGTCTTTCAGTGTCTAATTTATAGTAAATTTGAAGTATTTGATTGAATGTGCCAGAACCTGGGCCCTGACTAATTAGGACACAAAACGAATCTACCTGACTGGTCATAATAACATAAAAAGGTCAGAAACCATGGTGTTGTCAGAGATTCACATGTGTAAATCCCTTGAGCCACAAGTAAAGAAAAGTAAGAGAAACTAGAAACTTGGAGGGTGTACAGCAAGTTATATGAAGAGAAGGGTAGCAATACTGAAACTACACATGGCATATTTTATAAAAAGAAAAAAAAAAGGTTGCCAGAATCTGGTATTTTAAATTAACATACAAATATTAGTTTTGCTATTTTCCTTTTCCTTATACGATTATCACTGAAAATAAGATTTCTAATAGTTTATGAAAAATTTTAAAGATTTAAAACAATTATAACTTTTCTTAATTATTGAAATTATTTTGCACGGGTTTTTTTTTTTTGAAAAAGAAAACTTGAAAGGGAACAAGAACAACAGTCTTACAGAAAAATGGAAAGAAAACAAAATCCTATCTCTTCTAAATAGTTTGCTGAAATCTACGCATATGCAAAGTGATTTGACTGAGTCCTGCGTATCATTTTGGCCAGGCTTTTTTATAAGGAGACTAACCCACTGCTTTTTAAAATGAACTCTGAATTCATCCTAATTACTATAAATCAGAAGAAAAAAAAAAAACAGAAGGTCAAGAGGATAGTAGTGATTCAGAGACTAGCTGTGTATTCATGTAGTTTATAGAAGAATGTGAGTGTCCTGAACACACAAAATACAGAGGAGAAGGAGCAGGCTGGCTATATGATATTGGTGTGATGGCCGGTGGACAATACTAAGAGACTTCAGCAAACCTTCCTCTCTTCTTATGCCACGATTGGGAGCATCCCTTTGTCCCTTTCATTTTTCATCCTGGAAAATTATTTGCAATAGCTATGCAACTCTGAGTTGCTCTTTTGAATTCCTAGGTAATTCCACCATTGGTCCAGCTTTCCTAGGCATCACCTTGGATACCCCTCTCTTCAGTGAACTCAAAACCACACACACAAGGAGAGATGCCAGTACTAGGCCTCATCAGGACAAGATACTCCGTTGCCTGGATTATAGTGACATCTAGCTGATCCGTTTTGCTAATACTCTGACCTAGTCCACACCACAGCTAAAGCCATCTTTAGCAAATCTTTGTAAAGCCTTCAGCTCAAAATGTTCTGCTGGTTCTCCATTATCCCTAGAACAAAATCCAAATGCTTTAACCTAATTTACAAGCATGCAGCTTTAGCCCCAGCTAAGTTCTCCAGCCCCAGCTCTTTTCTGCCTACCCTCCTTCCCACACTATGTAGGCGCCAGCCACACAGAGGCCTTGCGCTCCCTTTCTTATTAAACCTTCCACAGCCCAGGCCCTCTGGTAGGAAAGCCCTCCTCTTCACCTCTCCCTCCACATGAAAATTTGTCTCATCCTTCAGGTCTCAGGATAGGAGGTTGTCCCTCCTCAACACTAGGTATAAAGCTGTCCACATTGAACCGCAATGGCCTGCTTACGTCTCTGTGCCCCTCACTAGATTTTTAAGCTCCTTGAAGGTAGGACTATGTGTGATGAAGCATTATGTCCCATATAACATAATGCCTGGCACATGGTAGGAGTCCGGTGGCTATGTCCTGAAGAAAAGAATGAACACAGATGTTACACTTATGGCTACAGGATGAAACTGATGAGAGACTAAATCCTTTTTCCGTTCCTTATTTATGAAGTCTGTATGTTTCTAGTAACAAAAGACCCAGAGAGTGTCCATCAAGGCAGGTAGGCGGCCACTGACATAGTTACTAATGAAGACTTTTTTATTTTTGAGGTACGGGGGATTGAACTCAAGACCCTGCGCTTGCCAGGCAGGCGCGTATTCTACCACACTGTTAGCAGTAACTGTGGCACTGACTCATACTATTCCCTGGAGTACAAAAGAGGTGGAGAGGGCCATAAATGTATACTGAGTGAGCCAAAGTGCACCCAGACCTTGGCAAACGACACTCCCTCTTCAAAAGCCAGTGACGTGTGGGTTTACGCTCTTTAACGGAAAGCAAAAGTAGATGCACTTCTTTGATGCTTATAATATTCATTTGACTATAATGTCAGAAATTTTGACAAAATGGGCCTAAATTTGTCCGTGAAAAAGACTCTGGAAACATCAGGGATTTATCTTGACCCACAAATTAAAACCACATTTTCACAATTTATTCATTCTATGAGACAATCATACAAACTCTTCTGTGCTTTATATTAACTTTATATATCATCTAGATTGGCTATATTTCTAGATGAGTCATGTCAATTTTTTTTAATTTTAAGAAAGGATTTGTTTAGGATCTCTCTAAGCTTAATGCAAAGATGCTACCTTTCTCTATAATAAATGAACCTACACACAACAATAAAAGCAGAAATAGCACTGAAAGTGTTGTGTAGAGTTGAAAAGCAATTTAAACCACAAGAGGATATAAGCTTCCTTATCAACAAAAATTGCCAGTCAGAGTTAAAGCTATAAACATTTGGGGAGTTTTATCTGATGCTGTGAACCATAAAGAATTACCCTACCAGCAATGACTTTGGTATTTACTGCAGAGGCACAATAAATACATAAAATGTAGCAACCAATTCATTGAAGCATAGAAGTCAATGAACATATAAGTGTTTAAGTACCTTTTGTTTGGAATGACATATAGGAACAGAATACTGACAACAATGGAATTTCTGTTATTACAAAGAAGCTGGAAGCTTTTAAATGGTGAAAAACAAAACTTTAAAATCGTTCCCCTTTGGTAGTTTTTCAATAACCATCACTTGTGATTTGTAGTTTCAGCTTTTCTTAAACACTTAGCACCGGTGATACTTCTGCTATTTTGTGTTTTATAAGTAGTTAGAGTAAAGCATATAATATACTCTGAAAGGGTTCTTAAGTACTAATATTCACACTGAATTCAAGTGCATTTCTGTGTTATGCCAAGAGAGTATTGAATTAGTGAGATAACTCATGTGTCTATATTGCTGTTGACTGACCATTTGCCTATGAGGCATCGACTATGGGAAATTTCTGTGTGTTCTAGCAGTGGCTCTGGGTCGCTACGTAATATACTAATTGTTGCCTAACTAAAGGGATCTAATAGGTCAAACACAGCAAAGACAAAATTCTAGTTCTGCCCCTTAACCTTTCTTTGACATAAAGGTTCTGCTGAACTTTGTGCCATTCATTACACTCTAACATTACTGATGATTGTCAGTGTTTTGGCTGGTATTTCTACTGGAATGGATAGACAGTTGCCCACTGTAACTAGAAGTTGAAGTTTTGAACAGATAAAATGATTAGTGGAAAGTTGCCATTATAAGGTGTGAAGCAGAATGATATATTTTACTCTCCCTTTCCTATATCCTATCATGGAAATATATATATATATATTTAAAATCAGAACTTAGTTTATCTGTTATTTATTTTCTTAAGGTGGAAGTCGAAGTGAAACCATAAAGGCTAATACACTCGTTTAGTAAATTTGCTGCCCTCTGCTGTCAAAATGTTTCTAAACAAACTTGTTACCCTTAAAAGAAGTTTTTATCTCCTCTTATCAAAACAAAATATTATCCTTGAAAGCAATGGTAACAAAATCAAAAGTCAATAATTACTAACTGCGTAACACTAGGAACTATGAACTTTGAAAGAACAAGAGTTTAGTTTCTTGTGGAAGAAAAACTTTGCCTCTCTAAACAGAATAAAGCTACTGGAAAATTCTCTCTTTTACATACATTGGTTATTTTTAATCCCATTATTTCCCTTTCACTTTCCTTCTCCCTCCTAGTTTTGTTTTGGTACTGGAGATTGAACTCAGGACCTTGCGCTTGCCAGGCAAGCACCTATTCTACTGAGCTATCTCCCCAGCCCCACTTGCTCCATCCTAGTAATAGTAAACTCTTAATACTTCTGAATTCAATAACTGAAACAAATTTTAAGCATAATGTAGCAAGTCAGTTAGTAGAATGATTTCATTTATTTCATCATTATTTCTGAAATGTACACCAATAATAATATTGACAAAGTGGGAAATATTTCAATATTTCTGCAGCATTTTCCCACACATAATGCACTATTCACTTTGATTTTTATGTATTATAAAAATAGTATTACAACAACACAGCAAATAATATTCAAATGAAGGAAACCCAAATGCTGTTAATCCCAGAACATTGTGATCCTTTATGTGTGCTGTTGCTGTACTGTGTTTGTCCAGATTCCAGCTGTGAAATACCATCATAGGCACTGTGCAAATACCTTCTCATAATGTTTTTATTGCCTGACAGCTCATCACAAATTGCCAGTATAAACACACAGTAACATATATAATATATATATATATATATATATATATATATATATATATATTCCCTGGCCTCAGCCCTTATTATGATCTTTCAAACTTTTATATCATTGTGCATAACTACTGTCACAGCCTTTTAGTTTAAAATCTTAAAACAAAACCACATCACTAAAAACAAGTTAGGTATAACTTGATTTCATTTATTTCATCATTATTTCTGAAATGTGCACCAATAATAATATTATTATTTAATTATATTTAACGTTAATGGCATTTATTATTTAATGTTAATGACATCCTTAACAAAACTTTTGTAAATGCAACAAGTTGATAAAAACGCTAGGACAAACACGCCAAGATAGTGGCTTTTATGGGAATATGGCCTGTTCAAAGCTCCCAACAGTACCAGAGTAAAAGAGCATTTTCCCAGAACTAAGTAGTAACTACTCGTAGTGGAAGTCTTTGAGGTCCCATACGGATTGTAAGAAATCTACTTTGAAGCAGTGAGTGCATAGGAGATTTCCTGGGCTAAGTCCTGGGTATCGCAGCTCTTCCGGCTTGTAGGGAACCAAATAATTTTTAGAATTTTTTCCAATTTAATATTCTGTACTGTCTGATTGTACCACACAGTTCACTAGTGTCACTGGATAACGGTAAACAAGTAAATTTACTACCCATGTAGTCCTAGAAATACTCAGTTTTAATACTAGCCCAAGTCCACCCAGACAGGCATGGATTCTCTGAAAACATCAAGGAGAAATCCGTGGGCTAAGCAAATACTCTGGGTCTGTTTTCTACAATGCAGTTGTATGACTTTTTTCAAATTGTTTAACACTGCTAGTTTTTCCATCTTAAATACAATGCTCAGAAACCACTAGAGTGGAGCAACTCGATCATAAAAACTGGCTTGTTCTCTAAATGAGAACGTCAAGGAAACCCAAGTGGGATTTCATCCCGCTGCGCCTCCTGTCCCTGCGGACAACAGCACCCACTGTGCAAACCTGCCTCTCCCCAGCCGGCCCTCTCCTCCCAGGAGGCAGGAGCAAGCAGAACCTGGGGGCGTCTTATAAAACGCGGTCAGTCTTCATCCCCAGCCCCCGACTTCACACCCTCGCAGGGGTGCAAACAGTCCCTTTCATGCGTGGCGCACTGCTGGCCCAGCCCCCGGGGTTCCTTCAAACACCCCCACTTAATGAACGCGTGTCTGCTTCACCCCTTTCTTACAGCCCCCTCTCCCAACAACTCCGACGCCCGTTCCGACGCCAGCGGGCCCGAAGCCTGTCTCCTCCGCGCCCCACGCAGAAGCCGCGCGTGCTCCCTGCCCTCCACCCCGGAGTGGCGTCCCCGCCGCGCGCCCGGGCGCCCCGGCTGCCTCTCCCGTCCGGGTGAGCTCCTGCCTTCAACTCCTCGGTCGCCTGTCGGGAAGCTCGGGTCACCCTAGTTCCCTGGAGGCTAAGGCAGGGCAGTGGAGGCTGGCCAAGGGCGCCGCCCTGAGCCAGCCTGGACGCCCACGCCCGCTCCCCGCGCCTCCGCCTTGCCAGGGTTTCCCGGCCCCAGCCCTGCCCCAGGCCCGCCAGGCGCCAGCACCCCAGCCTTGGTCTGCAGCTGCTGACCCAAGCGCTGGGACTACGAGTGTCCTCCACCCTGAGGACAGGGACAATGGAGCGACGCCCCAGCTAGGGCCCTGCCCCGCGCCTCAGTTGAACCTATTTTACCGACTGTGCCCCGCTGTGGACGCCCCGGTCCCTGCAGCTGAGAGGTTCCCACGCATTAGGGAGAGCACTAGAAGTGGTGGACAGAGGAAGGAAGGAGGGATCAGGCGTTGCCACTGACGCTCGGCTGCTTATCCTCCTGGTCCGCGTTTTACTTTACCTCCTCCGTTCTCTCCTGCTGAGGTTGGATGAGTCACGCATGTCCGCGAGTGGATGCGCGCGTTTCATGCCGCACAGCTGTTTCCCTCACTTCGCTCAGTGTGCCTTTTCCTTCCCTTTTCCTTCACGTCTGCTCTAGACTGATCGCATAAATCCAGATGACATAGATTTAGAAAATGAGCCCTGGTATAAATTCTTTTCAGAACTGGAGTTTGGACGTCCGGTAAGTGAGGCTAGACTATTACTATAAAACAAATAGGAGAATGTTGTTTGATTTATAAAACAGAACTATTGTGATCAGAGGAGAGAACCAAAGCTGAATGCATGACACATAGTGCGCTATGGCTTGGCCACTTTCACCCCCATACCAAATGCTTCTAATGTGCTTGGACATTTCTATATGGCTTTTATTTCCAAATCATGCATTAGGATTGCTTTATATATAATTAATTACAAATTTGATATGTTGAGGTAGTTTCTACTCTGAAATATTTGGGCAGTTGTTTAGCTTAATAGATGATTTGCATTTGTTCCCAGTTTATTTTGGTCAAGTTCAAAGGAGAGCCACCTTGGCACTTACAGTAATAATTATTCTTGTAGCGCTCATTTGCAGAGAAATCACCAAGCCCCTGGAGAGTGCCAGGTTCTGTATTCATTAATGCTATGATTCCTTCTGAGACCCCTCTGATAAGAAGAAAGCCAAAAATCTGCCCAAAACACAAAAAGGCAGTCAGAAGTTAAGCTCAGGCCTGTCAAAAAAACAAAAAACAGCTCTGTGGGCAGTTTCTACAACGATATAGTGTAATATGCTTCCAGAATATTACCAGTAGGAATGTAAAGAAAGGAAGACATTAAGAAACCATGTGGATGTGGCCTTGATTTGATTTTGAATCCGCCACGGTATGTCTGATCCCCAAAACCCCAGCAGAGGAAGCCCCGTTGGGCTTTATGCAAATTAGTGGGGCTAAAGAGTTACCTCAAGCCTCAAGTAACAGCCTCCTTTAATAATTTGAGTTTTATTTAGGAATTGTCACTACCAACACTAATGTCTTGGATGTATGTCAATTGCATGCTTTATGAATTTTAAACTCATATTACATACCAATCACATAACACAACAGTTTTTATTGGATACCAAAGAGCATGATCTTTCTTTTACTATATCATATCTGGATTTATATACTTGTACACTAAATACCCACTATATAGCAGGTGGTTTTGGAAGTCCCTTTTGTCCATTTAAATGTAAAGGAGAATTTTTTTTAAGGAGAATTGTTTAGATTCATTATATTTTATTGAACTTAGTCAAATGTGACTGTAAATGAATATAAACCAAATAATTTTTCTAGCAATTCTATTACCTAACAGGAAAAATCATTTCTCCATTTTTTTTCTAATTTGTTCCTAGTATTAGAATAAATGTATTTTACTTCAGAGAGAAAAGATTCTCTAGTCTTTTTCATATGTACTGCTTTTATTGATCAGACAGTTTACAGGGCCTGTACCACTTTCAGAAATGAGTCTAAATTGTCAGCATTTTCTATGATCATTTCATCTGCACAGTGGAAACTCCCCAGCATGCTATCCACTTGCTCCTTTAACGTGTCTTTAATAAGCCTTTCTTATCTTTGTGGCCAAAGACTAGGAGAGCTAATTTTGATTTGAGAACTGAGTTTATAAATACACTAATTGAACACTAGCAATTTTTGCCCGGTGCTTGAGAATATTTACAACATTGCACTCTTTCTCCTAGGCTAGCCCATTTTGCTCCATTCATGTCACTCTTTATGTGTATCTGATGCTGTCAGCACTTGGTTTCTAACTATTAAACTGTTGTCACCTTTTCCACATGTTCATTCCTTGCTGCCATTGATTCTCCTCCATTCCATCTCTACACTCTGCTTATGTGGTGCATCTACACCCAGCCTCCTAAAAAGGCTCTGGACTATGTTCAAGATCATTCTTCTGGTGTTTCCAATGAGGTAAAAACAAATTATTCTCATTTTTTCAGATTCTATCTTGCAAGGTGCTACTGTTAATCAGCACAACTGTGCCATACAATTCGCTATAGTTGCTGAGCTGATTCTGGAAATCAAGCTTCATATCGTTGTGTTGTATTATCCAGTGTCTTTGCCTAGACATCATTTACGCCAAAGTTGTCGTTTATTTCCGAACTCCAAGTCAGGAATGATTCCAACTATAACCTCCTGCAGTTAAACTACTCAGAGAAGGACTGTCATGATGACACACACCTGTCATCCCAGATACCCTGGAGGTCTGGAGGCCAAAGCAGGATGATCACAAGTTCAAGGCCAACCTGGGAAACTTACCAAGACTTTGTATCAAAATAAAAAACCAAAGAGTTGGGGATGCAGGACTGCAATCCCTGTATTCAGTCTCTAGTGACACAACAAACCTAAAGATCATTGTAGCTTTAGTATTCTGCAACATAAAGCTTACATATGAAAAATATTGGTCTTAGAGCTTATATGACCTCTCTGTTTTTATTAGGCTTGAGTAAAATGCTATTAGGTCTTTCAGAGATTTGTTTTTATCATGATGAGAGACATAGAATAAGGGTATGGGTTCTTAGATAATCAGATGCTTATATCCCACATATTCATAAAATTTATTTTTATTTTTCCTTTTCTTTCTTAATACTTGTAACTTTTAGATTAGACAAAAATAGATCTGAAAAATACCTGACATATGTGTTGCAGCTCCCCAATACCAAGCCATTGACAGACATTACTAATTCTGTAATCCATAACATATCGTGTTTGTCATGAGATGAAAGTCTCTTGAAATCACTAGTTAAGAATGCTTTGAAGGCCAGGGAGATGGCTCAGTAGA